>LPNX010616351.1:0-47500 GCA_001517045.1 Pseudotsuga menziesii
TATATATTTCCCTAGTGTTAGAAATCTGACGACATAGCCCTAGTTTCGGAATAGCCCTAGTGTCGGAAATCCTACACCATAGTGTCAGAACTTCTACGCTTGAGTGTCGAAAATCCTATGCCCTAGTGTCAGAATAGCCCTAGTGTAGGAATAGCCCTAGTGTCAGAGATCCTACGCCCTTGTGTCAGAAAGTCAATGCCCTAGTGTCGAACATTTGACGGTGCTAAAATAATTTAAAAGGATCAGTACTTTTCATCGTTATTGTCCGACACATCCGTACGATACGTCGGATGTCGTCGGATTTCGGGTTCAAATTCTGTAGTGATAATATTTGCCCTTGTTGTTCATGATATTAATGGTTTCACACACTTTGATAATGGTATGATGGTTGGTTAGTTATTAATGAACCTGTAAGAAGTATGAAGTAATGTTTATATATACCATACAAGTTAGTTATGAATCTGATGGCAGTTCGAACATAAGGTCTGTTGTTTTTTTGTCATAGTCATGGTCCGGGATATGCTGGTATTGTTGGAAGTGCTATATTAATATCTGCTTTAAATTAGTTATCTAAACATCTGGTCGAATCACTGGTGATTACTATGACATATTATGCTTATTTCTATTAGCAGGGCATCCCTCTGTTTACAATTTAAATGTACCATTTTGTTCAGGTTTAGGGATTTGTGTTGACATTTTGTCTCAATTATTGTTATGGTTCTGTTATAGCAAAGGGTTCACAATTAGATTGTTGTCATTAATTACAGTTGGAAAAATGACCAAGTAACTATTCAAGATGTATGAAAGGTGCATAAATTCTAGAGTCAGGTAAATCAGAGTAACAGAGTAAATTATAATTATTCCATTGATGGTAAGAAGTACTTAGGAAGACTGCAAAAAAAAAATCCATAATCAAGCTAGCCCTAGGTTTGAAAATAACAAACTCCATACTTCTAAACTGTCATATTTAGTTGATGGCCTTCTAAAATATCAAAATTTGTCATATTTAGTTGATGGCCTTCTAAAATATCAAAATTCATTAGAATTTAAGATCCAAATTCTATTGGAAGCCCAAGATGGAATGAGGAAAGTGTGAATAGCAAACTCCATACTTCCGAACTGTCAGATTTAGTTGATGGCCTTCTAAAATATCAAAATTCATTAGATTTTAAGATCCAAATTTTATTGGAGGCCCAAGATGGAATGAGCAAAACGTGAAAGTCACTAACATAACTAGAAAACAAAGACACTTTATGCCTATATGTTAAGCAAAATGATCACCATTTTTTACATCCTGCTTGGATATTAGATGATCTTTTACATCCTGCTTGGATACTAGATGATCTTTTACTAGATGATACTAACTTGACAATCATTTCTTTCAAATAAATCAGATTCATTTTTACAACCTGCTTGGATACTAACTCGACAATATTTTTCTTAAAATGAATGAGATTCATTTTAGTTTTTACATTCTGATTGGATACTGACTTGACAATATTTTCCTTGTAATGAATCAGATTCATTTGTACCTTAATAATAAAATGAAGTGAAGTTAGAAGAATTTCACCATGGAGGCTTCTAAGAAAGAGGACCAATCGACTAAAATTTCAAGTGAGTAGATGAATAATTCTCAAATTTAATCACCTCAGGTCATTGTGAGGCAATGGGTGTCTATAAGAAAAGTGCCAAGGTAACATCTATGTAATAAAGTTAGGTCATGTAGAAACTCAAGCCACCATCCAATTAAATGTCAAGGAAAACAGAAGGGCAGTCTTTGCAATCAGCAAATGTGTTGGTGTGAAGTTAGAGTGTTCAAGTGGCTTAAAGGTTAGTAGCACAGAGGCCTTTAAGAGCAAAATGCATCTTGATTGAAAGAGATTTGACAAATCATCCAAACACTGAGAACAAAATCATTTATCAATATTTAGAAATGGCCAAACATTGAGAGCACATTGATAGTTATAAGTTAGGAAATAATTTAGTCCAAAGAACTAAGCTCACATTATGTAGAAACTTATTAACAAACTTGCAATCATCCCCAACCTTCGTACAACAAAAAACGATCTCATTCCTAAGAATATTTTATAAGCCAATAAATTCCATAATTATCTGAAGAGATAGAGGTAGGCTTGTTAATTATCTGAAAATGCTCGGAGAGCATTGAGAAGAAGAAGAAGAGTTTCCTCAACATTGCAAAATGCACATTTGGAGTAGATTTTGAATTGGGATAACATACTTCTCATATGATAGTGAACTTTGGTCCAAATTGACCCAAACCAATTTTATAGATAAGTGTTTCTTTCACTGCTAAATGTTCCTTGTCACATTCAAGAATGTCAATAATTCATAGAATAAAACTAGTTACAATTTAACTCATTCCATCGCTTAAGAATTATTTTCATGGGATTAGATTTAGATGGAAAGCATTCCAATAAAATGAAATTGAAACATATTATTTGAAGAAAAAAATATTAAATTGAAATGAATTTAATGTTTATACTTTTAATGAAATCTTATTGGCTATGAGTTCAATTTCAAAAAAAGTTATGACCAATGAAAAATTACCTATAAAGTATAAATCATCTTTATAATAAATTTTCAAACTAAAACCATTTAAAAGAACTAGAAACTCAACATGCTACTTAAAACCAGACAGTCTTATTAGTGAAGTATAAACCATCTTTGTAATAAATTTTCAAACTAAAACCAGTTAAAAGAACTAGAAACTCAACATGATACTTCAAGCCAGATCATCTTATTAGTCTTTACCAAAGTCATCTGAAGTTCTCTAACATGTCAGTATTCAATGTGACAAGCTTAATGAAAACTTAATTTGGGAAGTCCTTGTTTATAATGCTGCAGGCCAAGACTCGAAATCAAGAGTTTGAAGCTTCATTGCAAACTCTCTGTGGCCATGATACCGATATCTCTTGTGAAGTAGTTGAAGTCAAGGTTATAAAAAGATTTTGCTATAGCATCTGTATTTCGTATTCTCGTTCAGTTCTAGTTTCTTGGACATATGCAAAAAGAACTCTGCATGGTGATTTGGATCTCTAAAATTGTGCTTTTTATTGAAATTGTGTGACTTTTAATAGTAGATGTGCTTTTTGGATCTGCAATATCCTGATATAGGTGGAATGAAATGCAATAAGAGACCTTGGCTCAATCATGTGTGATCTGCATCTTAGACTAGGTTTCATCTTACAAGTCTCATTTTTCACAGAGTTCTGCTTGCTTGAAATAAGAAAATCTATCCTTCTCATCAGCGATGCTTTTCATATTGCATTAGCCTGGTCGTTTATTTTTACTACATTCATTGTCTTCTCAATTAAACTTCTACATGTTCTGATAAGTAAAATTATAATTCCTTTAGGTGAAAAATAAATTATCTGGATCATTTGGAGCCTTTGGCCATTTGAGTATTGAGGACAGAAGAAAATTGATACTTTTATTTTGGTTTTGCAAATATTAGAGGCCAGGGCATTGTTTTCAAAGGAGTGAAAGAAAATAAACAAGGCCAGATCAACCAATGCTAGAGGAAGCTTGGGCAGTCCAGAAAGGAACATTCTCTTGATTCCTCCTAGAGCAGAAGTTTGAGCATTTTTCAGCAGTTACAGACAGCAGCGAAAAGGCAGATTATTTCAAGTCTGTATCTCTAGAAACAGTGGCACCAAAAATTGCCAATAACTCTGAAGGTGATTATCATATTTCTAGGCAAAACAATTTGTATAATCACACAACATCTACTGAGGATGTGGAGCATAATGATGAGGACGCAGATGTAGATAATTGCCTGCAAGCACAACCAGGTAAAAGTGATGCATCTGTACATTCTGCAACAGGGTTGTTTAATGAAGAGGATATTTCTTTTTGTGATTTGGAAGATGAGGATGATACACTAGTGCAAACGGATTCAACGAATAATGGGTTCACCTCAATACAAGTTCCAGTCAATAAGCAGATAATTATAATCAGTTGAAACGCAGACAAGCTGTAACGATAAACAGTACAGCTCCTTAATAAAATATGCAAATGATAACACTCCAAAGGTTTTAAGGTTCACTTTGCACAGTTTCTCAAAACATGATGGACCGAAGACAATCCTGACTCTTGGAAGCGATGATGCTTGCAAGGGTGAACAGATACCTGTGGTTTTGGCTAGAGATGTAATTATTGATAAATACTTTGTTTGCAATTGTTTCAATCATCTAATGATGGATTGGATGATAATGAATCATAGCTGGCAGCTCATTGTATCATCTAAAACAATATCATGGGTACTGATATTGTCTTCAATTGTGTCAATTGATGTATGATGGATTGATAGTGGATAGTTTGGCTACTTATCATACGGTGTCAAGAGTGTTCACTAATACTGTGTTATTACCTTGAATTATCAAATGTATATATATACTGAAATCTTTGCTTTTACTCTTCTTGATGTTCTTTTCTGTATTTATGAAGTGCAGGAAATGTCTTCAAATTTGTACCATTTTTGCCAAACCATACAGTGTTATCATGTCTACTCCTTGAACAAGACTTTTGTTAATGTGAGAAGTTAGAACTATATAAACCGTCGTCAAATGTTTCTTTTCTACGCTGCTTTGACAACCTATGCTAGCACAATTATGAACTTTGGAACCACATGGACAACAAGTAATTCCAGATTATGACTACACATTGGCTTCTTTTCTTCATCAGATATATTTCTCCCGTGCAATGGCATGTTCAGTGTATAATGTGATGTTACACTGTTAATTTCTGATTTTTCAATACATTGAAGTGCTCCATTTTTTTTTGGTATTACTTGCAATCTCTCACTACCTCGCTTTAATGTTACATTTTTTTCCTCCCTTACCTGCTAATAACTACCTTATCCACTTATTATTGCACCGTCCTCGGGGCAATAGCTAGTTAAAATTAAAATTAAAAACAATCTCGATATACCTATGATTCTCATAATAAATGACACCAAAACACAAAACCAAGTAAAAATATAGAGCTCCCACACGATGACGACCAATCGGTATGGTACGTCCATCATCCATGTATAACAATAATTAATATAAGTAAAATGTATTTAATTATCATAAAAATACTTTCAAGTACAATAAAAGTTACAGCCGCAAATCGTTAAGATTCTTTAAATAAATGTGCAAGGTGTATTTTCATGTGATCATTTTCCCAAAATATTTGTTGCCACCAGTTACATTCGGCTTTTATGGTCTTCAAATTGAGTAACTTCTTTGGACACTGAATTATCTTCAAGATTTGGAGTTTGGGCAGCGTCCTTTCATTCCATACAAAATTATTTGATCCTCCTGCCATGCTTTCTAAATTCTGTAAACTTATTAAAACCAACTTCTCTAACATTAAAAATCCGCTTGCCTGGCCACTATTCCCTATCCCCAACTCCTTCAAATCAGGGCAATTAAACAACTTTAAATGCTTTAGATTTGGCAGCTCCAACGGAGAGAGCTCCTCTAGATGCGGACAATGATTCAATTCTAAGTATTGAAGATGTTGAAACTTGCAACTGTATTTGGATAGACTTAAGCCACTGTAAGCGGACAAGATGAAACTCTGAAATTTCCTCATGTTATGCATGTAATCCATTACATAATCAACTTCGTAAAAAAAGTTCAATTGTAATTGTAAGTGCCTCATCTCCAACCAGGTTTCCATGATGCCCCCTTCAATTTCAATTCCTGATGACCGCTCTCTCCCTACTTCTATTCTCAGCATCGTGGGATTTATGAGGCCCTTCAATCTACAAATACTTATTTCTGATTCTGCTTCCACACTTAACATAACATCCAATGCCTCGAGTGTGGTCAATAATGTAAGTTGGGAGATTCATGTGGAATCACCCTTAATCTACTACAGCAACTTATATTAAGATACTTAAGATTTTGAAGCTGTCCAATCTGAGATGGCAATGCTCGTAGGTTGTAACACCCAAACAGATTCAAAAATTGAAGGGAAGAAAGATGGCCTATCTCTTTAGGTAAATCCACTATGGGCAGATGCACTAATATGAGAAGCTGAAGCTGTTGTAGTTGCCCCACTGACGATGGGATCGAACTTATGCTGCCCGACAGATCGAGAACCTTGAGAGACGTAAGGCCGACTAGAAATCCTGATGGAACCACACTAAGTCTATTACCATATAAGATGAGACTCACCAGTTTTGGACATGGCAACTCGCTGGGGAGATCTTCAATCTCATTCCAGCGAAGCGATATCCTCTTGCACTCCTCGTTGTCGTGAATCGTTGGGAAATTCTGCATGCTTTGCCCTTGCCCTGCCTTGAAAAAACAATTCTGCTCCTTCTCGGCAATATAAATTGCCATCTCACGAATATCACCGTCAACTCCTATCGTTTGATAATCTGAAGAGCGCCAGCTACTATATTGGATCTCCTCATGAGTAACATTGTGGAAGAAGCAACGATCTACAAGAAGGTTAACGTAGCTGCGCCCAATGGCCATGTCCAATAAAAGGGTGTCCTGTTTGCTCCGGACGAAACCCTCTGCAATCCACATTTGCACTATATCCCTCACATTAATGCTTTCATCTTCAGCATAGATGGCACAAGATATGAAGCAGTTCTTGAGATGTGAAGTGGGTAGAGCATCGTAACTCCATCTGAATAGTTGATAGAGTTGCGGATCAATGCGTGGATGCAGATTATGTGGAAAAGACGTCGGATCTGCATTTTGGATGGAATAGAAACAAGTCTGCCAATCAACTAAACTGGTTTGGCCCGTCATTGATGCGGCGACTAAGCTTATTGCCAAGCGCGAACCTTTACAGGCATCCACAATATTTCTGGCACACAACTCTATATCCATAGGAACAGGAACAGGACCGTCCTTGAAAGCTATTCTCTGAAACAACATCCACGCTTTATCTTCACAAAGCGGTTGTTCCGACACTTCTGCTCTCAAAGCTGGAGACGGATCTTCAGATTGTGGTTGTATTTCCTCGGAGGTTGCTTTATCTTCGGAGAGCGGTTGGTCCGACTCTTCTGCTCGTAACGCTGGAATCGGATCTTGAAAGAGCGGATGTATTTCCTCGGAGAGTGATTGTTGCGACTCTTGTGCTCTCAAAGCTGAAATATGATCTTCAGACAGAGGCTGTGCTTCATCTTTGGAGAGTGGTTGGTTCGACTCTTCTGCTCTCAAATCTGGAATCGGATCTTCAGAGAACAGTTGTATTTTCTCGGAGGCTGCTACGTCTTTGGGAAGCTGTATTTCCCACTCTTCTGCGCGCAAACCTGGAATCGGATCTGTGTGGATAATGTGATGAGCAGTAACAAATATAGAGAAGTCTCTTTGAAGTCCTTGAGAGAGGTAATCAAAAAGTACCTTCCATTCGTTGATTTCTTTGGAAAGTCTCCCAGGGTTGCACATACAGAGACAGTTGAAATAGCGTTGTCGTTGTTGTTGGCTGCGTTGGAGTATTGTTGTAGCCTCTGACAGGCTATTATGCAGCAATTGCATCCAAATCTTGAGGACTTCCTGCGCCTCTTTCAGTTGGTCTGGGAAGAGAGTGGTAATATCGAGGAGAAGATTGAGCATAGGCCTCAAATCTGTTTGCAGAAGCTCGCAGTTTTCCTCTTCATTAATGGCATTCCTCATCAGGTCGATGACTGAAGTGTTGGCATCCATGGCTGTGGCACAGACAGCAGAACAGCACAGCGAAAAATCCAGGGATAGTGGGAGGGGGCAGATATCCAGCTGTGGTCGAGACTCGACGAGAGAAAGGTAAAGAGCAATCTTACTCACTCACTCAGTCGAAGAACGTTGTGCATTTTTATTGCCGTGCAGGAGTAGCGGGCATTCTTCACAAAGAGTTAAAGCTTATGCGAATTATGTGAAAGTTTATGCAATTAAAGCTTATGCGAATTATGTGAAAGTTTAGGAGTAAACTTTCTATACCATTTGCACCAATCGGATGACCCATTTGCACCAATCGGATGACCAGCAATTCCTGATGTGACAGCTCACGCAATCTAGGTCGTCGAATAGAAAGGTTACTCTGAAAGTTTATGCCAATTAAATCTTATACGAATTCCAATATATGCGATTTTTTAATTGAACTTTATTGAGCATCGGCCATTCTTCACATAGTGCTGAAGTTTATGCAAATTTTTGTTAAAGTTTAGGTTAATTTTAATTAGCCCCAAGGGTTAGCTTAATTGGTAAGACGTGCGTACACTCTTTCGGTTTGAGGGAGGGAGGTCACGATTTTGAGCTTTGAGTCTTTTGGGGTTAGTCCTTCTGTTAGGATGGCCAACTGTTTACCACCTTATATGATTTTTTTGTTAAAGTAAAAAGGATACCATTTCCTTCTTTAAAAAAAATTGCGATTCTCCTTTTTTTTTAAGTAAAAAGCTTATGTAGCCCCAAGGGTTAGCTCAATTGGTAAGACGTGCGCACACTCTCTTGGATGGGGGAGAGGTCACGGGTTCGAGCCTTGAGTCCTTTGGGGTTAGGCCTTCTCAAAGGATGGCCCCATCTACTAATGTGGGGAAGTATTGCTGGTGTGGGGAATTATTGCTAGGTTTCCCGTGGATATTTCCATCTGAAAAAAAGTAAAAAACACATGCAATTTTATTATATTTTGGTTATTAAAGTAAAGTGATGCCATTTTTAAAATGGTATGCGATTTCTTTTTTAAATTTAAGTGATTCTCTTTTTTAAAGCAAAAGGTCATGTGATTATTTTTGTAAAGTAAAATGATAGCCATTTTTAAAATAATGTTGCAAAGGATGATGTAATAATTTTATAAACAAGGAAAGTTATAGAGTAGTTAGTCTTTGTTTTGATTTTAATTACTAGTTAATGGAATGGAAGTACAAACCTCACTTGTTTTGATTGATTGGAGCAAATTTAGATTGTATTGTGCAATCTCTCATGCTAAGAGACATTAGAATTCAATTTCATGTTAGTTTTTTATTATTAAGTTTTAATTACTAAGTTCATCTAAATTTAATTTAAATGGTGTATCATTATTTAAGATAATCTAATAGTTATTTAAGATTTAATCTAATAGGTATCCAATATAATCCTGATTAGAATTGAAGTTAAGCTAATAGTTGTAGAATCATTGGAGTTAAGCTAATAGTTGTATCTAATAGTTAATTTAAAAGTTGATATATCAGTAATTACACTTCAAGTACAAGTCATGAATTGAAGTTAATCTAATAGTTGTATGATCCATTGAGTTAAGCTCATATTTGTATCTAATAATTGAATACTTAAGTTGATTGTGCTTCCCTAAGGCCGATCTAATAAGTTATTCAAATCTCAAAGAGGATATATCCTTCATTTAGTGATCTTCCTCAGTCACAAATTTTGAGGATTAAAAATATTATTCTATAAGTGTGATAATAATTATGTCGTTTGTGCTTAAATTTTATTTTTTTCAGGAGAAATAAGGCATTCCTTGCTATTCTATTGAATCAAAGGAACTTTGTACATCAATAGGTTACAATAGTCCAAAGAACTAAGGAGCCCATATCAGTCAGCAATACAATCAAGGGGGGTCACTTCCACAGAGCTTGGTGACCGAAAGATGGGCATCAAATAGAAAAATGACCTCTCATAAATGATAAGTCGGCACTTAGTCATGTGTCCTTACAGAAAATAATAAGAACCCAAGCACACTATTCATGTTAGGGCTTGTAACACTCAAAATCCAGAGACAATATAGGTCAGCTCAACCAATAAACTTTCACAAATCAAGAGTCAAGAGACAATAGTCTAAGAACTAGAGCAATGCTCTTCAAAATATTTGGAGTGAAACCTCCCCAAAAACTTCATCCTCGCCTGTTTCAGTGAGGAAAAGATGGTTGACGGCCATACTAAGCCCTTCCTTGGATAGTGTGTCTTCCCTCTGATAATGTTCCCTAAAGACATGACAGAAATCCATAAAGGTGAACCAAGATATGAGTTTCCTGATGTTTATACACCAGGCCTCTAAGTTCACCATGGAGATAGTGGATTCATTTCTGGACCAGTCTATAATCACTCAGGAATCACCAAAGATATGAAGGTATGGCAACCCAATATCTTTGGCCATGTATAATGATTCCCAAAGTGCCAGTAGCTCCGCTCTAGTGTTTGTTATGCGCCCACAACCCAATTTGATGGAGAGAGAGAGTGCTGCTCATTTAGCCAAATACAAACACCAGCACCTCCAAGAGAGTCAGCCGCATCTCCATAAAATAAAAAAACAAGGGAATTTTTTTTGGTGGGGGGTCACCAATAACCCTGATCTTATTCCTAATAACTTGAGGCACCTGATGAGAAGCAATAACAGTTAAGATCCCATGACAAATTCTGGGAATATAGGGAACCTTATCATCAAAAATGGAGTTGTTCCTACATATCTAGATATGCCAGATACAAAAGAGAGGCAGATATAAGTACTTTCCACCCAAAGAGAACCATGTGGACAGATTTGCAGTAAGGGATGAGGCATGCCACTGAAAACGAAAACCAAACAAAATCCCCAAGCCATGAAATACCTCCTTCATGAAAGAGCAGCCAACAAAGATGTGCTCAACCAATTCCTCATCTAAGTTGCAGAGAAAACATCTGTTTGATCCAACCCAACCCCGCTTTTTCAGGTTATCCCAAGTATTGATTTTGTTGTTAACAACCAGCCAAATGAAACATTTCAGTTTCTATGGAATGTTGAAGCCCCAAATATTTGGGATAAGATCATCAGTGATCAGTTTCAAATGCTCAGATATGATCAAGGCATAGGCGTTTTTTTTCCGTGACCACCCAGTTTTCCTTTCTTTTTATCAAACATCCAAAGCAGAGAGTCCTTGTGCTCACCCAGTCTAATGCTGCCACGAGATAGGACATTAACAAAGGAGGACCATTGATTGGCCCACACACCACCCAAGCAGAGATCAGTCATCGAATACCAGTAATTTAGCCCGGTAGAAGGACTCTCCAAGTTATGAGCATGGGCCAGACTAGTAATCCTAAAATTAGACAAATAATCACGAAGGTCCTCCGGCAAGAGGAATGAAGAGTCCAGACCAGGAATCAGATCAATGCCCAGAAAAATATTTAAGCCATTACCCACCTTCTATCCAAGCTGACAAGTGATCCACGATAAAATTCTAATAAACCCATTCGAAAAGTAAGAAGTTCCACTGATAATGAATTTTCGAGCTCTGATCCAGTCCACCAAAGGAGTATTTTTAAGGTACTTAAATGTAATGATCTGGTTCCAGATACTATTCCCATTAAGTAGGAGCCATAAATTCTTCAGACGAAGTGAGATCCGAAACCATTCCAGGTTCTTGATACCCCATCCCCCACATTCGATGGGGACCAATATCGCATCCTAGTAAGCGAGATGGTATTTCTGATGAACCTCAATGCTCCCCCATAAAAAATATGAGATGACTTTCCTCAATTGATTCAGAATAGATTTAGGGCATCTGGCTAGAGCAAACCAGTAAACAGCGAGTCCAGATAAGACTGAATTGATAAGTACAACTCTGCCTCCCAGAGATAGCAGCCTATAAGACCAATTTTTAATCATTTTTTTAGACCTTCCCACCATCCAATTCCAGTCTAATGATCGATAACTCAAGGGTTTAAGGTGAAACCCCAGGTACTTAAACCCATTTAGTATGGGAGCCATTCTGTAGGGGAGAAACTGAGCAATTTGGCATCGAGTACCAACATCCACATTCTGAAAAAGGAAGGAATACTTTTCCACGCTGACAACCATACCAGAAGCAGAGCAAAATAGATCAAGTGCTTCTTTAAAAGCATACCATTCATTAACAATAGCAATACCGAATAAGAGGAAATCATCAACAAAAAGCAGGTGAGTGATAGATAAATCCCGAGAGAGTTGAAAACCTTTAATCCGTCCATTAAGCTGAGCATCCAGAATAATCCTGCTAAGGCATTCGATCACCAGGATGAAAAGTAGGGGAGATAAGGGGCATCATTGTTGAATACCTCTTAAAGAAGGAAAAAAATCAGAAGGTGTTCCATTGACTAAGACAACAAAGAAGGAATTTGTAACACAACCCATAATCCAGTTCACACCAATCAAAGGTAGGCCAATTTGTAAGAGCAGTATTCTCAGTAGGGTCCAGTTAACCCTATCAAAGGCCTTGACCAAGTTCAGTTTTAAGACCATCACATTAGAGTTTTTGGTTTTTATGGAGTGCAGAATTTCTTGAGTAATGCCCGCAAGTTCAATAATCTTCCTATCCTTAAGAAACCCAAATTGTTGAGCAGAGATGGTTCTGTTCAGAAGGGGTTTCATACTGAGAGCACCAATCTTGGATATGACCTTGTACACAAGGTTACATAATGAGATAGGTCGAAAATCCACAAAAGTAGAAGGCTTTTCACATTTAGGGATCAAAGTCAAGAAGGTGGAGTTAAGTGCACCAGGAACTTTTTCGCCAGTTCTAGCTTGTTCAGTAGCCAAGACAAGTTCCTCCCCAACAAGATAAAAAACATACAAGAGGAACTCGACTGACCAACCATCCAGGTTCGGGATTTTATCTTTCTTGAAACCTTTGAGGACAACTTCCACTTCATGAAGAGTAATAGGCTCTAAGAAACGGTCTTCATCCTCTTTCTCAATCAACTTAGGGAAGAGTCTGATCACCTTTAGTTGATCTGATATATTTGATGACCCATCATCCTGAAAGAGTTCACTAAAATTCATTTTACCCAGTTGTTTTAAAGGAGCATCCTTAGTCACCACATTTCCAAAACTATCATTTAGGGACCATATAGCATTGGTGTTCCTTCTAGCAGATGCAAAGGAGTGAAAAAACCCAGTATTAGCATCCCCTTCCCTTAACTAGAGCATTATGCTCTTTAGTCTCATCGATGTAATTTCATGCACCCAATATTTCCCTTTTCTCTCTTGGAGAGATTTAAGCCTTACAACATTTTCAGCAGACAGTAAACCCGGATCCAACTGTAAGATATCAGTAGTCTCAGAATTTAAATCCAATATCAGTTGTTTCCTTTCACCTTTTTTCTTTCTTTCCCAACACTTCACAACTCCCTTAAGCCTGCCCAACTTAAGAGAGAAAGATTCAAAATATGAAAGAGAACCCAAGGATAGAGGAGCCATCCAAGAGGAATTAACCAAAGAGGCAAAATCATCCTCCAAGAGATAGGCTCTATTAAATTTGAAAGGATAGCAACGAGTAGTGAGTCTTGGGCCCCATTCTAGGAAAATCGGATAATGATCAGAGACATCAGATGGGTAAGCCCGAGATCTAAAGCAGGAAAGACAGGGCAGAAGATAGTCAGATAACAAGAAATGATCAAGTCTTTTCCTTGTCCCAGCATCCCCCTGCCTACCATTCCTCCAGGTAGGGCCAAGAGAAGACATAGAGAGATCAACAAGAGGTTACTGGCAATAAGCTGGGAGAAATATGAGGCCAAGGGATCAGGCCTCACAAGAGTGCCCCAGATTTCAGAAGAAGAGATATTAAAATTAAGGTCACCACCCAGAAGAAGATTTGGCAAAGACAACAACCCCCCAACCTGAATGTTGTCCCGAAACACAGTTCACTGTGCATAAGGCCCATAGAAATTAATAATAATAAAGACTTTGAAGATTCCTCTAATGCTAGCCCTGAGTACAATACCAACAATGGAAGAGAAATATTTACAACATATCAAGCTAGGGTTCCAACCAGCAAGGAGACCACCAGAAAGTCCTGTAGCATCCAGAGCACAGAACTCCCAACTAGGTTTTAATTTTGAAAAAAACAAGAGATAATGAGAAAAGGTACACATAGTTTATTGTAGAAGGATCAAATTCGGATTAAGATCAGAAAACAAAGAGCCAAGAGCTTTTTTTTTGGAAAGCCCTCCAAAACCCCGAATATTCATGGACATTAATTTCATGGGGAACTCGATCCATCAAGTGAACTTGCTCTAAGAACCTGAGAGTGTGATGATGAGATACGGGGCTTTCTAGCAGCATTTTTTAGCCTTTGGGAAACCAGAGTATATACCCCCTAAGATTCAAAATCCACAGAGGAGGGATTCTTTGCCTTTCGAATGGTCACATTTTAAAAGCAGATGGAGTCCAAGGGAAGGGTAGAGGGGGAAATAGGTGACTTATCAGAAAAAATTGATAAGGAGTTTAAGAGAGAGGGGTCCAGGAAAGCAGGCTCCTCTCTAGGGCTAGTGGGAATGGTGTTCTACGGAGTACCAGAAGGGTCAGTTGAGGAAGTGGAAGCGTGAGCCGGAAGAGCAAGGAGAGTAGGGTAATGTTACAAGGTAAAGGGAGGGGGTCCTTGCTCAGGTTATACATTAGAGGAAGAGGAGGGCTCCAATGTAGAAAGAATCGGTGTAGCATCAACAATCACAGGGCGGGAGTATTGGGAACATACTCCAATGTCCTTAATATACATGAGTTCACCCTTGGACAGTCCCTCATAGGGGGTAGGTGAGGAGGAAACATAAATGTCGTCCAGAGAGCAGGCTAAGGGTTCTTGGGAGGGGATGTAATCTGCAAGAGAGGGAGAGACAGAACCCTACACGAGACTAGGATAAGGCACAAAGCCTCTCTTTGCAGGACGACCTTTAAGAAGAAGAGCAGAGGAGTTGTGTAGATGCCCAGTCTCATGGCAGTAATTGCATCTAAAGGGCATGTTCAGGTAATCAAGCCTCTAAGAAATAATCCGTTCCCCACATACAATATCAATTTCAGGGAGTAAACCATGGGAAATCCTTTTCTAGGAAGACGAAGTGCCCCATCGAGTTGGCCAAGAGGGTAAGGATATCCTTGTTCCACAAAGGGAAGGGTAACACAGGTAGTAGTACCCACAAGTGCCTAATGGAGACACACTCCGTAAGCGGATCAAAGACCGAGTGCCAATAGTTCAAGACAAGGGAACCCCTCTGAATGGTCCACAATGAACCCAGAATACGGGTGGCATCTTACTCCTCAAGAAACACAAATACCAACCAGTTATTAGCTAGAAGGCTAACAACAGGGACATGGTTTATCACAGGTTTCCAGTGAATGGTTTCCCATTCAACCCATTCGTCCTTAGTCAAGGAGCAATATTTATGTCTACCAATAAGAGCATGGTGACAGAGGTTATCCACCTTGTCCAAATAAACATCATGGCCTAGAACAAATTGATGTTTATGATTTAAAGCCCTGAGGGCCTTATCCTTCCGGCAAGCACGTCTAGGGTTAAGTGGACGAGTCCTAGTAGACCCCCCACCATCCGACAAAGAAACAGATGGGTTTCCTGAAGACGACATGAGTTCAAGAAGATACGACGAACACACAAGACCCACAGGTAAACGCAAAAAATACCAGTGAATGCGTGAATACCACCGAGTAAAAAATACAAGGTATGTGCGCAAGGTAAAAACCACACAGTCACGGGACAGAGCGCTCGGAGCCAAGACCGCACATGCTTACACCAAGGTAAGCAACAGTAAAGTATTGGAAATATACCCCTCATGACCAACCAGACCCCTCACGACAAGCTAGTCCACTAGAGACCAAGGAACAATAAAATAGACCCGCTGACAAACAGAGATACACGACCCAACTGAACTGACTGACAAGATCCCAGTAAACCCGTAGATTATTCCCACTTTTTTTAAACATGGTTGGTACTAAACCTCAGAGTTGAGGGTGGACTCCATGTGGGGAGGACAGAGAAAAACCCAGGAACCTAAGAAAAACAAAAAAAAACCCAAGCCCCAAACCATGTGCAGAGTTAAAAAAGAGAGGTAAAACAAAAAGTACCTGGTCACGAGGGCATCATTAACATGAGATCTTCCGACTTCACAAGTCAACCATGGAGACAACACCCATCAAATCCAGAACCAAGCAGAGAAAGAGCCCATTCGAGTCGCCGCAACATTTTGTTCAAACACACAAACTACCCGCCAAACAATCAAGCATGCCAGAAGGAAACCAAAAGATGGCCAACGAGCCCCGGAGACCAGAAACAGGAGAGCACAACAAGTCGCCAATAACAGATCAAATGCCGAAAGGAGACCAAAAGGTGGCCGATGAGGCCTGGAGACCAGAAACAGGAAAGCGCAGCAAGCCGCCAGAAACAGACCAAATGCCGGAAATAGGCTAAAAGGTGGCCGATGAGCCTCGGAGGCCAGAAACAAGTAAGCAAAACAAGCCACTAGAAACAGTCCCAAATATACGGAACAAGCCATATACCAACAACACAATAGTGATGTCCAACGTAATATAGTCACAAAGTCGACAAAAATGGTGTCAAACTCTAGCAATCACTGTGCCAGTCCGCTCCTCTTGCGCGCTCCCTAAAAATTTTCATCGCCCTGATTGACTTCCAAACTTGCTAAATATATATATATATATATATATATATATATATATATATTCATAGTGTCCTAGCCAAACCAAACCGAACATATTCTAATTTGACACACTTTATCTTTTTCTTCCTCATACATGTTGGTCGCCCTATTTGCATGGTTAAAAAGTTATTGGTCATCTTGAACACATTTCCATCCAAGATAAATCATAAGCTTGCACTATAATTTTCAGCAAATCTTAGAATGGGCAGCTTCCAACATTTATTTAGAGAGTACCAAGGCTTAGGTTCAGTTGCACCACAAATGCTACACTTAAATGCCTAGGCCACTACAATTTTCTATATGGGCTTATTATTTGTAGTAGATGGGATTATTATTTGGAGTAAGCTAATCATTAGATGTTTTGTATAGACTAATTTTTAGACATCCAGTTGAAACTGTTAAAATTTGAAGCAATCGACTTCAAGACACGAAATCCATGGTTGAGTAATAATTTATTATATATATTGAAGATGAATAATGATTACAAATGACACTCACCTTTATAGGCTTTAGTGTGTAAAGTGAAAGGATACACCCTTTCGTATAATAATTTTAACTAATTTAATTAATATTTTATTTAATATTTGTTACATTGCCACTCCCTTTAAGGGAGCTTTATCCTCAAAGTTGTGTGAATGAAAGATTTAGTTGTCGGAATTGTTCGAATTCCCATGTTGCATCTTCTTCTGGGAGGTTTTTCCATTTTATAATGTACTCTTTAATTACTCTTGTCCTTAATCTTCTTTCTCTGATAGTAATGATATATTCTGGTTCAAAAAATAATTCTTCATCATCTAACATGGAAATAGTGTCTGTACCTGTTGGTGTTGACCTATAATCCTTTTTAAGCATGAAACATGGAAGACATTGTGGACATGACTTGATTTCGATAGCGCCAATGCATATCCCACATGGCTTATCTTCTTATTGATTTGATATATGGGCCATAAAATCGTGGAGCTAATTTATTCTTGCCGCATTTTTTAAGTGACAATTGTTTATAGGGTTGTAATCGTACAAATACCCAATCTCCAACTTCGAATTCTTGTTCTGTTCAATGTCGATATGCTTGCTGCTTCATTCTATTCCTTGCGGTGTTTATATTCTCTTTTTAAGTATTTGTACAACCTTTTGATTTTCTTCTAAATGGTCATTTACTGAGCCAACCCTTGCTTGGTTTGTAATGAGATCCTTTCATTTTGGGGGTGCATGTCCATAGAAGGCTTAAAATGGTGTCATTTTTGCTGATATGTGATTAGTAGAATTATACCACCATTTTGCAAGATATAACCATTGAACCCATTTATTTTGTTTATCAGTTACGAAGCACTGAAGGTAGGTTTATAAGCATTTGTTGACAACTTCTACTTGACCATATGTCTGAGGATGATAAGATGAGCCCATATTAAGTGTCGTTCCAATTTTCTTGCAGAATTCTCTCTGAAAATTACCTTTAAATTTGGCATCCCTATCACTCACGATAATCTTGGGAAAACCATGTAACTTGTAGATATTTTACAGAAGGCTTCTACAGTTTCCTTTGCAAAATCAGTTTTCTTTACTCCTATAAAATGTGCATATTTGGTTAACCTGTCTACTACTACTAGTATTTTGTCTTTCTCGTCTGATATGGGTAGACCTTCAATGAAATCCATAGAAATTTCCTCCCACTTCTGGTTTGGGATATGCAATGGATGGAGTAACCCAAGACTTCAGATATTCTCTGCCTTATTTCTCTAAAAAGTGTCACACTCTGCAACATACTTATGAATGTCGGCATTCATACCCTTCCAGAAGAATGTCTGCCTTGCATTATAGTAAGTTTTATAAAATCCTACATGTCCAGTGGCTGGGCAGTCATGTGATTCTTTACACACCATAGTCTTCAACCTAGAGTTTGCACTTAAGTATATTCATCCTTTGTGCCATAAGAGGTCATTCTTCCATTCAAACTTTGGATACTGATCTATGTCATTAATTATGGAGAAAACCTTTGTATTCTTAACATATTCGGTTCGAATTTCATCCAAAAATTATGAGATCACCATTGATACAGCATAGACTTGTACCTCTTCATCTTTCCTTGATAGGGCATCAACTACTACATTGTCCTTCCCCTTTTTATGTAAAATATCCATATCGAAGGTAGAGATCTTTTCGATCCACTTTTGTTGTTCAGTCGTTAACGTCTTTTGTTGTAGTAAATGTTGTAGACTATTATGGTATGTTCGGATTAGGAACTTGCTTCCCAACATATATTGTCATCATTTATTTAACGCATGAATGATGGCAATCATTTCCTTGTTGTAGGTAGACTGTAGGTATTCTTTTTTGTTCAACTTCCTGCTTTCAAAAGTGATCGGATGACCTTCTTGCATTAGCATAGCTCTTATCCCAAACCCTGAAGCATCACATTCAATTACAAATGGTTTAGAAAAATCAGGTGTTTCTAGAACGGGAGTTGAAGACATAATTTGTTTCAACATTTCAAAGCATTTTCTTGCTTCATCATCCCATTGATAATAATTCCTCTTTTTAGGAGATTTGTTAGCGGAGCAGTGATGTGTGCATAGTTCTGGATGAACCTTCGAGAGTAACCTGTTAATCCCAAAAATCCTCGTAATTTTGAAACATTCCCGGGTTGGGGCCACTCCTTCATCACTTAGATCTTCCTTGGGTCTACCTTAACTCCTTCCTTTGATATTATATGACCGAGATACTCTACTTCTTGCTTCCCAAACATGCATTTTGTCTTCTTTGCATAGAATTGGTTTTCCTTCAAAAGAGATAGAACCTTTTCTAGTTGCTTCAAATGTTCTTTCCACATCTTGCAATATATAAGGATGTCATTGAAGAATACTAACACAAATTTCCTTAAGTACAACCAAAATAGTTCATTCATAGTTGCTTGGAATGTGGCAGGGGCATTAGTTAACTCAAAAGGCATTACTTTGAATTCATAATGTCCTTCATGATTTTGGAAAGTAGTCTTTGTGATATCTTCTAATCGGACCCTGATTTGATAGTACCCTGACCTTAAATCAAGTTTTGAAAAATACTTCGCATCATGAAGTTCATCCAGCATATCGGCGATGAAGAAAATTGGAAACTTGTTTTTAATCGTTATTTTGTTTAATCCTCGATAATCAATGCATATCATGAATGATTCGTCCTTCTTTTTTACTAACACGACTGGAGCTACATATGGGATTTTGCTCTTGGTGATGACACCACACTTCAATAAGTCTTGAACTAACCTTTCTATTTTTGTTTTGTGATGGTGGGGATACCGATAAGGTTTAACTTTGATAGGTTTTGACCCTGATTTAACCTTAATTATGTGTTGTATACTTCTTTCAGGTGGTAGCTGCATCGATAAGTTTTCAAATATTTAGTTATATCTCTAGAGTAATTTTTGGATTTCTTATTTGAGCTTGTTCTAATCGCATTCTTGTCCTTCCATTTGATGGAATTGGATCACATAGTTTGAAGCTCCTTTTCGAATGAGTTTCTCCATCTGTTGAGATGAAACTACTTGTGTACCGGGTGGTTGGAAACCATGTAGTTTATAATTTATTCCTTGCCATTTAAACTTGATGAAATGTTTTTGATGATTAGCGGAGTATGTTCCCAATGTTTGTAACCATTGGACTCCTAGAACGATATCAACTCCACCTAACGGTAATGTGTATAGTTCTGATTCCAATTTGAAGTCCTGTATTTGGAGTTTCACTTTGTGACATTTTTTGACTTTTTCGATTTTCTTTCCATTTGAGACCATCACTTTCACGTCCGGAACTGGATGTACAAACAACTTGAGTTTTCTGGTGACTCTTATATCAAGAAAGTTGTGACTGCTTCTGGTGTATACTAGCACTGTAACATTTTCATTTTTTATATGCCCTTTTAACTTGAGAGTCTGTGGTTGACTAATTCCTGTCATGGTTGCTAGGGATATTTTGGGGGTCTCATCATTTCCAGATGCCATATTTGCGGTTGCCTCTTCTTAATTTTCTAACTCTTCTTCCTCTTCTTCTGATTCACTATTCTCCTCTGCTTCACAAGTATATAATTTCTTTGAGTTGTCCTCGGGGTGACACCCATGTTTAGGATTCCATCTGTCTCCACATCGTCGACATTTTCCTTCCCTCATTCGTTGATTTTTGAGGTTCTTCCTGTTGTCCATTCTAGGTGGAGAGATGTATTTGTTTGTATTGTCCTCTAGAGTCGACTCGATGTTTCTTTGTGAATATGACTTCCCTTTGTTTGATTGGAAGTTGTCAAATTTGACCTCAACTGCTTTTGCTTTTCGTCTTGCTACCTTAACATTCGGTATGTCATGCATTTTTAACTCTTTTTGTATGTAAGGTTTTAGTCCTCCCAAGTAAGTTTCTAGTTGTTGTCTGTTTGTCAACCCAAATACTCTAGTAGCGAGTGATTCCCATTAGTGTGTGAATTCTTTGACATTTCCTTTCTGCTGTAACCTGGTAAGCTTCAAGAAAAATTCGTCTTCGTTGATTCCTTGAAACCTTTTGAGGAAATCATTTTTGAAAAAATTCCATGTGTATGTGAAGTTGTCACCTTTCCACCACATATACTAGTTGTAGGTATGGCTTTCAAGGTGCATAGATGCATACTTCACTCTTTCTACATCTGTTGTGATGTTATAGATATCGAAGTATTATTTTTCTTTATTTAACCACGCAATGCATTGTTCGTCATTTCCACTGAAATTTGACGTTTATATTTTTGCTTTGGGGGGATACACTACATAATGTTAATACAGATTGCCTCTTGTCTTGTTGCATGGTGGTGATCCTCAATTTCTTTTGAAGCACACGACATATCTGAATCGTCTTTTTGTTTGCGGCGATCTTTTGTCTTTTTCTTTTCCATCATTTCCACGAGCATATTTAACTTGTCGTTTAGTTGGTCTTGTTTTTCCTTCACCCTGTCCAATTTGTCGTCTAGCCTTCTATCGAACACTGAAACGACTTCCTCTCTGATTTCATTTTTCAGCTTTGCATTGCAATTTTTTATTTCTTCCTTTAAATATTCTTGACTCTTAATAATGCGATCATTGAAATCCTTCTCCAATTTTTTGATTTGGGCTCTTAACTCCGTCATCATGCTTCTGAGGTGTGGTGGTGAATAATTGTACCCAATTTTGGCTTATGAGGATGAATAATATTCGTGGGAATTTTTTGTGTGTGCTTGATTTAGTACTAATAATAATATAATAATTATTATTATTTTGAAATATTAGAATACAATAAAGTTAATATTTATATTTATTTAATTTTATTATTATTATTTGAACAAAAAAAAAATGAAGGGTTCTTCGTGGAGGAGTTGGGCATGGAATGGAAGTGCGGAGGGGTGGAGGTGGGTAGAAGAGCATAGGTTGGACACGGACCAGGAGGTTGGTGCCGAACAAGCACGCAGAGAGTAGAGGTGGCGTGGAGTAGGGACGTGGGGGGGAGGAGCTGGGAGAAGGGGGGAAGTGTGGAGTAGGAGGCTGTGGAGGGAAGTGGCATTGCATGAGGGTGGAGAGTGGACAGAGGCTGGAGGGGTAGAGCAGAGAGGAGCGGCATGAGGTTGAGCGATAGAGGGGGAAGTTGGGTGATGCAAACGAAAGAGAGGTGAGCGTGGAGCGGAGGTGTGACACAGGCAGAGGTGGAGTGGAGGGAAACACAGTCAGAGGTGACAGAGGATGGGTGGAGTACATAAGTGAGGACATAGAGAAACGAAAGAGAAATGATGGATGGAAATCCAACAATGCTTGGCTGCAGTACGACGGCGGCTTGAAAGAGTAGCCGTCTCGGCTCTGATACCAAATGGAGCAATCAACTTCAAGGCACTAAATCCATGCTTGAGTAATAATTTATTATATATATTGAAGATGAATAATGATTACAAATGACACTAGCCTTTATAGGCTTGAGTGTGTAAAATGAAAGGCTACACCCTTTCGTATAATAGTTAACTAATTTAATTAATATTTTATTTAATTTTTTTTTAAATTGCAAATATACATTGCTGAAATTTCATTAATTAGGGTGTCAAGAGGTTTTGGAAGGCACTCAGTCAATTTTTGCAATAAAATATGCAATTTCAACAATGAAAACTCATAATTAAAAAAATGATTCCTCCCCCAATTTCAATAAAAATAACTATCAAAATGCAAAACTTCTAACTATTAGGTTACTGTTTGGTATTTGTGAATCTGTTTTTTTTTGTTTTTTTTTCTTCAGTCGAAAAAAGAAGTTACTTGGTATTCTATTGAATCAAAAGAACCTTTTACATCTTTAGTCAGATGTACAATACCCCATGGGTCATCAGATCAGTAATAATATCAGTACAAAACATCCATACACTACATAAACAAAAATCAAGCAGAGAATACCATAAGCACCTGGGTATCAATACATAATAATCCTCTCATAAGTGAGCTATAATAATATCAGTCATATATGTCCCTAGAGAATATAACAAGAGCCCATAAATCTTATCCAAGCAGGAGAGTGACTCTTGTATATCCTGATATAGCTGCTCAACAAAACTTGATATAGCTCAAAGAATCCATGAGATAAAAACTGAAATAGAATGAGCATATTCTAAAATAGCTATAATGAGTCTTCCCCAATAATCTCATCATCAAATGATTCAGTAAGTAAGAGATGGCCAGGAGGCAAGTACAACCCCTCCTTGGATAAGATGTCTGCCCTCTTGTTATGTTCCCTATAGACATGACTGAAATCCACCCAAGTGAAAGAGGACATGAGAAATCTGGTGTTGTAGCACCAAGCCTCAAGGTTCACCATGTCCAAGGTGGATTCCTTTTTTTCCCAATTTATAATCACAGAGGAGTCGCCAAAGATATGTAGGTAAGGCAACCCCATATCCTTGGTGACCCATAATGATGCCTAGAGTGCTAAGAGTTCTTCTCTAGTGTTTGTGCTTCTCCCACATCTAAGTTTAAAGGCTAACAAATGATGATCATTCAACCAAAGACAAATACCAGCTCCACCGATGCTTTTTGCTGCTGCACCATCAAAAAAAAATTTAGGAAAATTTGAAGCAGGAGGCTTCCCAATGATCCTGATTTTATACCTGTGCTTCAAAAGAGGTTTATAAGTATTAACCTCGTCATGTATAATATGTAAAAGGCCTGCAATAATAGGATTTCAATCATCAAATAACTTGTTGTTCCTAGCCTTCCAAATATTCCAAATAAGGAAAAGGGGCAGATACTGTAAAGAACCATTCTTGGATACCTAATTGGAGAGATTTTCCATAAAAGTAGGGGCAGTCCATAGTATGTTCACATCAAACAAACAATTGAGACCCAAAATCATATTCTTCATAATAAGACAGCCAACAAAAATATGATCTATAGATTCAACTTCCTCATTGCAAAGACAACACCTATTAGGACCGTGCCAGCCTTTCTTGCACAGAATATCCCAAGTATTAATTTTCGTATTGCAGGTGAGCTAGATAAAACACTTAATCTTGTGGGGAATATTAAAGTGCCAAATCTTCAAGATTATATCATTTTCCATAATAGTCCTATGATTGGAAACAATAATATCATAATCTTTTTTTGCTGTCACCATACCCATCTGTTCATCATACATCCAAAGCAATTTATCCTCAGCATGCCCAATCCTTATACCCCCATGAGTCAAGCCCTTTACATAGGAGGACCATCGTGTAGCCCAATTACCACCCCAAAGTAGATTAGTAGTCGAGTACCAATTGGGTCCATCAGTACCACACACATCCAAGTTTTGTGCCTGAGCAAGATATGTAATCCCCAAATCAATGAGGTAATCTCTGACCTCCTCAGATAGAAAGTACAGCAATTTGTGCCCAGTAATAGGGTCAATCCCCACTTTTATCTTTAATCCATTTCCCACCTTCCATCCCAGCTGACAGGTAATCCACTCAAATATCCTTATAAACCCATTCCAAAAGTATGAAGTACCATTTACACAGAAATTTCGGGCACGTATCCAGTCTTCTAAGGGTCTGTTCTTTAAGTATTTATGGGCAATAATTCTGTTCCAATAACCAGTACCAGTAAGTAGCTTCCACATACTTTTTAGTCTCAGAGAAATACCAAACCATTCAAGGTTCTTAATATCCCAACCACCAAATTCAATAGGTAAGGAAAGAGTTTCCCAGTTTACCAAATGAGGTTTTAGATAGCCATCTGAGGATCCCAAGAGAAACGAGAATATAATTTTGCACATTACATTCAGAATAGATTTAGGACATCTAGCCAAAGCAAACCAATAGACAGCCAACCCTGTGAGCACAACTTTTATAAGGACCACCCTGCCTCCAAGAGAAAGATACCTGCAGGTCCAGTTTTGGATTTTTCTTTCAAATAATTCGATCATCCATCTCCAATCCGAGGTGTGGTACATGTCATATATTTTCTATAAAACTTAGTGACACATGGTGTGGGTCTTCCACACTTGGACAAGAAGGATAACAATCATTCCTCCAACCAATCAAACTAAATCCAATAAACACCAATATTAGAATTTCTTATAAAAATATAATTTCATTTACTTAATAATTTTTTTTAATTAAGCCGTTAGGCGTTTTGCAAGTGAGATTTACTAATTTCGCCTTTTATTGCCTCTTAAATTTTCGGTCTATTGACTGATGATTGAGATAGGCTGGCGTCCGTCCGATCTTCCAGCTCCAGGTGGGGCCAGGCGTATTTTGGAAGAACTCAAAACAATCAAAACTAGGGCACTGAGTAAAAATATAATTTCATTTACTTACCATGAATTTTAATTATGTTGTAAGTTATTTTCATGGCCAGAGCGACCAACTATGCTAGATTCAATTTTAATGACCAAGAATAGGCATAGCAACGAATCTGAAATTTGGAAAGGAGGGGACAATGTGTTTCTTGAGATCCTGCAAGGTATTTCCTGCAACAATTTTTACCTGCCTATGTCTTTTGACATCGCTGGCATGGTGCAAATCTTTTGCATAATTGAGGGGTGATTTATGTTCCTTAGCCTTGATATCTACATTAGATTTATTCCTGGCTTGCCCATACTTTTTTTCATCTTAATATATTCACATCCCAATCCCCAGAAATGCCCAACACACCACTGCATCATTCTCATCATCAACAGTTACCTGAATGAGAAGAAAGAGGAACATAAATCTTTCTGACAATGATAAAGAAAAGGCTCATATTACTTTTCCACTCAAAATAGTATCAGATTCCTAGTGACGGTGTATATTTCTCTTTGCATCTTCCATGGACTTCTAACCACCAACCCTAACCCCAGGTTTCGATGGACTGTCGAGTTCCATGACCACTTTGTCCATGTTGTCAATCACCTTGTTGGCTCTGTCTTTGATATTTCCACTCTCTTTGTCCCCATTATATTTTTTATTTGGTATTTTGGTTCAGGGGCTTCAAGTTCAAGTCTTGTCTTGATTTTGTAATCTGAATTGGGTTTTGCAGAGGTGATGTCGAAGACTATTATGAAAGTAATGGATGTCAAGTGGTTTATTCTTTACCACCTTAAGGGTTATCTTTAGGTATCTAATAACATTGAAAGCCAGATTCTGTTGGCTTCTTCTTCCATTTAGGCATTTTTCATTGATTTCTAACCATGAGCTTTGTAGAAGTCTAGGCTTGAAAGCAACCTCACATGGAGTTGAACAACCACAGAGATCGGGATTGAGGTGGGTGTTTTTTTTTGGTCTTATTCTTTTAATAATATAATATATTTCTGTGAGTTTGGATAACATTTCAATAGGGTCGTACCTGTAGGATGAGAAACTTTGTTTGCAAAGTATGGATCTATATTAGCAGAAATTTAACTAGGAGACCTATTTTGTCTGGTTATTGTTCTAGTTTTGGTAGAATATCAATATACTACTAATCACTTCTATATGCTCTCGATGTGTCTCGTAGTAGCAATATTTTGTTGTATTTTCATTTTCTATATGAAAATATGTCATGAGTATGACATGCAGTGAATTTTTCTTACAATACAAATACAGTAAAGTAGTCATATTTTTATTCTTTTATAAGATACTGTTGAGGCCTGGAAAATCGCAGGTAACAAAAGTTAGGGATTCTCCCCAGTAAATGTTCCCAAGTAGCCTGTTACTGTTTGGTATGGGGAATCCATCCAATTTACGGTCCAGCTACCATAGGTCAAGTAACAAAAATAAAGGGTTTTATCGGTTACGGCCCGGTCCACTGTGTATGTTTTTAGTTTTTTGTATTTAAGTATGAGATGCAAGTGCCTATCTAAAAATGTAGATTGATATAGAATACGAGGAGGGTCAGTGCAAGAAGATGAGGGACCTTTTAGATGAAATCCTAGTTTTCAAAAACACGATCACGTTACCAAAAAATACAACGTGTTTCTGCTACTTAGCACTTGCTATGGTTCAACCTGAGCCTGACATGTCATGGGACATGTAGGATAGGAAACCATATCGCGTATACGTTATATAACTACAAAACGTGCTCGTGATCTGTAGTTATAAAACGCATATGCGATTTGGAAAACAAAAAATAATTTATATACACAGGCCTGAAACCTATGGCCTATTTTACCTATCAGGAACGCGAAAACGACGGCCAATTGGAGCGTTTTGGAGCAAGTTAAGTGTTTGGGATTGTTGGAGGAGCTGATTTAGTTGGAGGGGAGGAGATTCCACTGGTGAATTATCATCCAACAAGGTAATTCAATCACCCAAAGCATTCTTTTTTGTCAATTTTTAACCTATAATTGTGTTTTTTAATAGAATAATCAACCCAACAACTCCCAAGATAATGTTTGATGGATTCAAACTAAAAGAGGCTATAAGAATAAAAAACATCATGTCTAATAGATATTCAATGTTCCAAAAGGCTAGAAATATATAAAACAAACACAAGTATAGAGTGTGTGTGGAAGGAGGCTAAAATCATAAGCCAAGGGTTTTAACAATTAAAAAACAATATATATCTACATTCAAATTAAAGACAAATAAAGATAGAAAGCCCACATCATAATGAGATTGAGAGGCATAAACAAAAAGGAACAAAAATACTATAAGAGAGACACAAAATTACTACTGAGTAGGGTTCTAAACAACACATATCTCATAATTCTCCACAATATGCAAGAGAGAGTAATGGACAAGCTAGCTTATGTTCCAACAATTACAATAGAAGCCCTAGATATTACACACCAATTGGTAGAACTAACATAAAAATATGGTATAAGGCACAAGGTGTAAGAAACCCATGTTAGCAAACACAAGAACATGAATTCTGCTTCTTTTATCCTATAAAAATAATAAATAAAATTAGAAACATGTGAGACCCTAGGTCTCCCTAAGATCCCTAGATCTAGAAAAGACATAAATGACTTTACTCAAACAGTATATGCCCCTGCATCACTAGGTTTATCAACCATTTTTTAAAATAGCAAAAACAATGGGTAATATATTTCTATATGTCGAGTCTCTAAGCTCATCTACAACCAATTGTAGTCCAGTCCACAAATTCTCCATTTTCCATGTAACTTTTGGTTGGTTTCCATGGTTATACAACAATGGAAATGGTGAACACCCATGAACTACCTAGAGTGCGTCGTGAGATTGTTCCCAACCATGATCGAGTCAATTATATTTAGAGGATATGGTGGCAGCCCTGTATCACCCCTTTTATTGCCTCACATGTCCTAATAGTCCCTTGCCCCTTTCTTTTACATATCCAAGGGACGTAAAGGCCAAAACATGTCAAAATAGCACTCCTAAATTCAAATAAGTTTAAACCCAAGTGTGCATGGAAAAGTCACCAATGAGGGTGAAGAAGTGCCTTAACTTCTAGAAAGAAGTTGAATGAAACTCACTATTTAATTGTTAAATGTTTAATTTTAAGTTTTAAATGTATGTAAGTGAATGCCATTAAATTGCTTGTAACTTGAGTTTTCATTAATTTGCATTTTCAATTTTGAACAGATGTCATTATATACCATGTATACGTTTCTAATGATTTCCTTATTGATTTTTTTATTGCAGTTGCGGCTATGGACACCAATGCTGAAATATTGATTGAGCTTGCCCAGTTGAGAGGTCTCAATACTGCTTTTAGTGGTGGTGATAGGATTCGACATTCACTTGCATCCAATTTGGATGCAATTGTTGAGACTATTACATTGTCAAGCAACATACTATATGATATTACATCATATAGAGAAAGAAAAATACAAGAGTACACTGATGGGCTTGGCTACAGTGCAATAAAAAAGTTGAAAATTACCAAAGAGCATATATTTTCATTGTTTAGGGACCCTCGCATGGGGGAAATCCCAAATGCAAATAGGCCACATATCTCTATCGAGTGGTGCACATATCAACCATTTGTTGATAACTGGATGGACAGATGGTATATGGTTTTTGATATGCCACCACACAACAACAGGGAAATCCCCTTGTATTTCCTTCGGAAGATGTATGCAGAGTTTGTGTTGGGTAAACACATAAACTATTTTGATATATTGGCGTTTCAAGGGATCAGTGGGGGGATGCCCCAAAACTGACCCAATGGCAGGCTTCGAGATGTTGATCACCCTATCCCTGCACCTCGCAAGCATTTGCCTGGGCTAGATGTCCCACCTGTACATTGTGTTATTCCACAGACAAGTGATGCATTTTTGAGTTTGGCACGGGCCGTTGTTTTCCATAGCACTATGGTTCAACATATGGGTGAGGAAGGGACATCTGTCCCTAGTGTGGTACATACAACAGGTCATCATGGTGCAGGACCATCTTCTAGTGCAGTACCACCCACTAGTGCAGTACCCCTATCTACTGCAGGACCATCTACTAGTGCAGCACCATCAGCACATTCCCAGCCTACTTTTGAGCCTCACGAGTGCACATCGTGTGGTCATCCATGCTATGGTCTTTCGTCAGATGTTGTCTTCAATGGGTTTTTGAGTGATTTATGTATATGGTTAATTGTAATAAATTCTTCATTTATTTTCCTCTTTGTACACATATGTATAGTTTGAGCTAATATATTAATTTTGTGAACTTGCAGTTGATGCTTTATGCTGGCAGCGATGCCCCAGAGTTTCATGTTCCACACTCTACAAAGGGGCATGAAATTCCATCCACTGATCCCTTGGTTGGTGGAGAGATTCCTATAGCACCCATTGCCGTATCTCACACGAGATAAACATTTTAAAATTTCAGTTTTTTAATACTTGTTAATTTGTTAATTTCCACATACTGTACATGTTAGTTCACTAATGTTATCTATGGTCTAATATTTACAATTATTAAACTTGCAGATGCCAGATCCTTCACGGGGGAAATCAGTGATGGAGGTAGGATCCATGGTCGTATCGACCGAGGAAATATCTGGGCATGACATTCCATCCACTGATCCCTTGGTTGGTGGAGAGATTCATATAGCACCCATTGTCGTATCTCACACCGAGGTAAACATTTTAAAAATATCAGTTTTTTAATACTTATTAATTTGTTAATTTCCACACATTGTACATGTTAGTTCACTAATGCTATCTACGGTCTAATATTTATAATTATTAAACTGGAAGATGCCAAATCCTTCAGGGGGGAAAGCAGTGATCGAGGTAAACATTTTAAACATTTAAAAAATGTCATTTTTTAAATACATGTATGTTTGTTGAATCATGCATGTCTAACTACATGAACTCTTGTTGACTATAGGCACCAACGGAAACACCTGGACCATTTCCTGGAGTTGTATCTCCTCATAGGCCATATGTGAACAAGGGTCAAGTGTATATGAGATGGCCTACTCCTAGAAAGAGTCAAGTTGTCCACGACCATGGAGATACTGATGCCATGGTAATTTGTATATCCTTCGATGATATTTCTTAGTTAACTTGAAATCCAGTGCATAAAATGTTTTGTTAATGTTTGATTTGCATGTTTACTGCATCAGGAGCCAGAGTTTACTATTGAAAACCTTACAGGGATGGTTGATGCAGCAGTCAGTGCTGCATCTAGAATGGCAACAAGTCACACAGAGGTACAACTATTTCAACATGATCGTTACATAGTTTATTATTGTTGGCGAATGTTTATTCATGCATGTATAACTATTTCAACATTTGGTGATTGTAGCCACCAGCAGCAAGAGTTATTGATGCAACAATCAATGTGGTATCTGCAATAACAACAAGCCAAACAGAGGTACAACTATTTGAACATGATATAGACATAGTGTGTTATTGTTGTCTATTGTTTATTCATGCACATTTCTAACTATTTCAAGATTTGGTGATTGTAGCCACCACCACCACCACCAGTTCCTGCCCCCTTTGGTTCGACCATGGATGCAACCATCCTTCATGTTCAACCAACTGCTCCATCTGCTACACAAGAAACACAATCCCCTTTGTCACAGTCTCTCACTGAGGTGAGATGTCCATTAATGAACAATTGTTTCATGCAATGTCCATTAACATTTTGATAGTTTTTGAGTTAATTTAGATATGGTATTTTATTGAGATAATGTATTAGTACATAGTTAGTTGAATTTAATAATTGATATTTAATTTGCAGGATCCATAGATGCACACTAGTCCTATAGTTGTGCCTACAGGATCAACCTTGAGAAAGAACAACAGGAAGCTTGAGTTTTGATGTGTCTTATGGGATATGTACATTTCGATACATGTACATGTGGCTTGGATAGTTTTGGATACATGTACGTTTGGAGACATGTACATTGACATTTCACTTACATGTACATGTGGCTTGTATAGTTTTGGATACATGTACATGTGGCTTGGATAATCTTGGATAGTTGTGGAGACACATGTACTTCTGTTTACTTTTGGATATATATGTACTTTTGGAGACATGTACATTGACATTTTAGTTAGAAACGAATGATACATTTCACTTTGAATTTGTTCTTTGGTTTCCACATGTTCTTGTGTCAATCTATTGTATTGATTTGTGAGGATTATCTATTACTTATGAATGCACTATGTCAAAAGAAAAAAACTATTATATTTAAAGGTTTCAATGATCTCAAAACATGCACACTAAATTCAAAGTTCTTGCTCATGTAATTTAATAAATATAAGTGTCATACAATGTATTTCAAGGTTTCAATGAACTCACTACTTGCACACCAATTGGATATATCTAATTAAAAATTGTGAGTTTGGATTCATTAAATTACAAGTTAAGTCAATTCTCAAGTGTAATTTAATAAAACTAAGTGCAATACATTCTTCACATTTCATCAACAACCAACAACACTATTCAACAAACCTCATGCACCCAATGACTAATCACTCAGCATTAAATAAACTACAATAGAATCTAAAGACTAATTACCAACTTTGTGAATCAACATGATTTTAAGCATAAGTCCACCGGATTTGAAAAAGTTTAGTTCGACATTAGATTGATTTTGAATTGAGTTGTGACAGTAAGATAATATTAGGGTTAGGATTAGGGTTTCCTTGGTAGGGTTATGGTTATGGGCCATTCATTTAAACAATAAACCCTAGTTAGGGATAGGGTTTTCCAAGTTTGTCCTTCGTTGGCATGAAATGCATTGTCCATCTTTGGCCCTCATTGGCGTGACTGCATTGTCCCTACTGAGCGAAACCCTAGCTTCAGAAACCATCGTAAATGGAGGTCATCGGGAAATGGAAAAGAGGGAGAGGTCCCCCCCTAGCTAAAATCTCATGTCATGAATCCAACGGAATCAATGGTTTTTCGATCGGAGGCCCGAGCAATGATCTATGGTGAGTTGCAGGTCACCTTCAGATACAGTTCAGGGACACCTGGTGGACTTGTGCCCGGTGCACAAAAAAACTCACAAAGTCGATATTTTGAATTTCATCAAATCCTGCTAGCGTGTTTGGGCATGGGAAATATGGCAACGCAAACTGCATCCCCACCATCCGTGGCTTTCCAACTTTGGCCCTCATTGGCGTGACTGCATTGTCCCCTACCGAGCGAAACCCTAGCTTTAGAAACCACCGTAGATGGAGGTCATCAGGAAATGGACAGGAGGGAGAGGCCCCCCCCTAGCTAAAATCCCATGTCATGAATCCAATGAAATCGACGGTTCATCAATTGAAGGCCTGAGCATTGATCTATGACGAGTTGCAGGTCACCTCCAAATACCGTTCAGGGAGACCTGGTGGACTTCGGCCCGGTGCGCAAAAAACCTCACGGAGCGGAAATTTTGAATTCCGTCAACTCCTGCTAGCGTGTTTGGGCATGGGAAATATGGCAATGCAAACCACATCCCCACCATCTGTGGATTTCCAGCTTTTGCCCTCCTTGGCGTGACTGCATTGTCCCCTACTGAGCGAAACCCTAGATTTAGAAACCATTGTAGACGGAGGTCATCAGGTAATGGACAGGAGGGAGAGGCCCCCCCTTGGCTAAAATCCCACGTCACGAATCCAATGGAATCGATGGTTCATCGATCGGAGGCCCAAGTATCGATCTATGGCGAGTTCCAGGTCACCTCCAGATACCGTTCAGGGACACCTGGTGGACTTGTGCCTGGTGCGCAAAAAATCTCACGAAGCGGTAATTTTGAATTTCGTAAAATCCTGCTAGCATGTTTGGGTATGGGAAATATGGCAATGCCAATTGCATCCCCACCATTCATGGATTTCCAGCTTTGGCCCTCGTTGGTGTGACTGCATTTTCCCCTATTGAGTGAAACCCTAGCTTCAGAAACCACCGTAGACGGAGGTCATTGGGCAATGGACAGGAGGGAGAGGCCACCCCTAGCTAAAATTGCATGTCAAGAATCCAACGGAATCGACGGTTCATCAATCGAAGGCCCGAGCATCGATCTATGGTGAGTTATAGGTCACCTCCAGATACCGTTCAGGGACACCTGGTGGACTTGGGCCCGGTGCGCAAAAACCCTCACGGAGCATAAATTTTGAATTTTGTCAACTCCTGCTAGCATGTTTGGGCATGGAAAATATGGCAACACCAACCACATCCCCACCATCCATGGCTTTCCAGCTTTGGCCCTCGTTGGCGTGACTGCATTGTCCCCTATTGAGTGAAACCCTAGCTTCAGAAACCGCCGTAGACGGATGTCATCGGGCAATGGACAGGAGGGATAGGCCCCCCCTAGCTAAAATCCCATGTCATGAATCCAACAAAATCAACATTTTGTTGATCGGAGGCTCGAGCATCTATCTATGGCAAGTTGCAGGTCACCTCCAGATACCATTCAGGGACACCTGGTGGACTTGGGCCCGGTGTGCAAAAAACCTCACAGAGTGGCAATTTTGAATTCCGTCAAATCCTGCTAGCATGTTTGGGCATGGGAAATATGGCAACGCCAACTACATCCCCACCATCCGTGGCTTTCCAGCTTTGGCCCTCGTTGGCGTGACTGCATTGTCCCCTACTGAGCAAAACCATAGCTTCAGAAACCACCGTAGATGGAGGTCATCAAGAAATGGACAGGAGGGAGAGCCCCCCCGTTAGCTAAAATCCCACATTATGAATCCAACGAAATTGACGGTTCGTCGATCGAAGGCTCTAGCATCGATATATGGCAAGTTGCAGGTCACCTCTAGATACCGTTCAGGGACACCTGGTGGACTTGTGCCCGGTGCACAAAATATATCACAGAGTGGCAATTTTGAATTCCTTCAAATACTGCTAGCATGTTTGGGCATGGGAAATATGGCAACACCAACTGCATTCCCACCATCCGTGTCTTTCCAACTTTGGCCCTCATTGGCATGACTGCATTGTCCCCAACTGAGAGAAACCCTAGCTTTAGAAACCACCATAGATAGAGGTCATCGGGCAATGGACAGGAGGGAGAGCCCCCCCCCTAGCTAAAATCCCATGTCATGAATCCAACGGAATTGATGGTTGGTCGATCGGAGGCCCAAGCATCGATCTATGGCGAGTTGCAGGTCACCTCCAGATACCGTTTAGGGACACCTGGTGGACTTGGGCCCGGTGCGCAAAAAGCCTCACGGAGCCACAATTTTGAATTCTATCAACTCCTGCTAGCGTGTTTGGGCATGGGAAATATGGAAACACCAACCACATCCCCACCGTTTGTGGCTTTCTATGCATCAACGACTTAATGTTACTTTTGAGTTGTCGAGCTGTCATTACTAGTATGTTGTTTTGTTTCAGGATTTTTATAATACATGATCAATGAGAAACATGAGGAAATGAGTTTATTGTTATCTTTTAAATGGAAATTACTCTCCTTAATAAAATCATATCTTTTAATTGAAAATTAAAATATCACAATTTCAAGTACACCAATGACCCAACATGTCAGCCTCCCAAAATTTTCTATTATGCATTACATGAAACATTAACCTTTCGAAAGAATGAGAGGTTTGTTGGGCTATAGGGCAGACCCGGGTTTTATACCTTTAACTTCGCACCAACAAAATACCCACAGAGTTGGCCCTTTCGGCAACAACCTGGGAACAGGTTGCAGTCTCACCCGAAACTGCTATGGGGTGCTGCAGAACCAGATTTCTGCAAGCAGAAGAGGGATATTACTGTACCTTTAGTTTTCAAATAGATTATAAATGTAAATCACAGAGATTAACATTCACTTATTTAGATTCACAGTTAGATAAACAAACAGTGCCTTGCACAATCCTTTACTGGGAATTCACAGCGAACTATTATCTAGCAGTGATCTTTACTTATCAGATATATAGATATTAATGCATAAAAGAACAAAATAGAAATAACACACAGAACCACGACACCAGATATAACGTGGTTCACCCCCAGTGTAGGGGTTACGTCCACAGAACTGTGTTTTATTCAATCTTTCTACAAAAACCACAGTTCTGATCTGCGCACTCAGCTACAGATCCCTTCAAGTCCTCAAAGCCGCGCACACAGCTGCAGGCCTCTGCGCACATAGATGGGACTTAACCTTTCCTTACAAAATAGCCTTAGCTTCGCATCAAATCCTCTTACACAAAAATCCTAACCTTACTTCTTTACAAGAGTTCATATTTATACAGCGCACATATTACAAAACCATGGGTTTAAACCATGGGCAGCCCGACCCTAAACCCTGGACTTAAACCATGGGTTTATTACAAAAAGAAGACTGACTCAACCCCGACACCCCTAAGACTAATTTGAGTCATAAATCCGCTTACAACTTCCACAAAACCGCGGAGTTACCAAAAATAAGGACCGTTAAGGTGTGCGCCCCAACAGGCCCCTAAGACTCACCAGTGTCCTGTCCCGGGACACTCTGTTGTTCTTCCTATCCACGAACTTTGTCGGTGAGGAGGGTGTACTACTTGTTGAGGCCGCGCATAATATTGTCAGCTGCTTGTTCCTTTTCGACCAACTCTTGCAATACTGTGGCTGATGCTTTGTTGGAATTTTCCTGCGCAAATGCATCATATTCCTTCAGCACTTTGAGTTGGGTATCCACAACAGTACTCAGCTCGAAGGCTTTGCGAATAAGTGGCTGCAGAGAATTTTCCACTTCTGTTGCTCTTTCCCTGCACGACTCAATTTCCTGCTGGATTTCGTTGCTTCTTGTCCTTCAGCATTTTCTCCATATGCGGTAGAGTCTTAATTGCCACTTTTACTGCATCCAATTCTGTCTGTCGCCGCCTGATGGTTTCTTGCAGCTGTTCGACTTCGGTATGTTCCTGCAATGTGGTCTAGGCTTCAACACTGTCTTCTAGCAGCTTTACTACGCTGCTCACAATATCTGAGATTTTTGCTGCAGAGGCCTGAATGTCGGCTCGGTGTTGCTCCCTAACCTCAGGTGGGCTCGCTGGGGTGAGGCGGAGTTGAAGTTCCGAAATCTGAGCCTCATGTTCTGCTTTGAGCTTCTCTATTTCGCTACGAGATTGCTGTGCTTATTCCTTCATCCTGACTAATCTTTGTTCTGGTTCTTCCACCCACTGCACGTCGAAGTCAGGAAGACTTCAGCATGTTTCATCCAAAATTCGTACCAGTGTAATCTGTTTACATTCTGCATCCCTCTTTCGCATCTCTGCTGCCTCTAGCTGCGCTGCGCAGCCCCGCTGCTGACTTATGACATTTTCTAACTGTATCTGTGAATATTGATATCGTGCCTGGATTTCCTTCATAATTGTTGACTGACAGAGATGTAGCTCCGTCATGGACAGCTTAGTGTAATCTATTCCAACCTGCATACTCATCTCCGAATGAGACGCTGCGTCCGTTAATATGAGAGCTGCGCTGGATACCTATCCTTTGTTATCTCTGGTCGGCCATTGCCTGAGGTCTAGCTGCGCAGCGATTGGGGCACTGCTTGCTGAAGCGCCAGTCAGTGATTTCGCCGCTAAGTCCTTTAGTTCTGAAACGTGCTTTGCGACACCGGTGAGGGCCTGTAGATGTGTATCTGCAAATTCTAACCATTTATGGGTGAGAGCTTCTGTGGATTTCGATAGAGCCTGAGCAAGCTCCGCACTTGTGAGGCTGGCCTCCTCGAAAATATTCTTGTCCTTTGATTCCTTCATTTTCTTTCGGGGCTGGGGTTTGCATACTTCCTCCGGTTCTGATGTCTTGCGCTTATCCTGCCGATTAGGGTCTGAAGCAGTTTGAGCCGAGTCTTCCTCTTCTTCTTCATTGCCCTCATCTCCACCTTGGTTGCTTTCACTCTGCTACGACTCGGTTAGTTCTTCGCTGTCGTCAGGGGGTTCTTGTTGTTGTGTATGGCTAGGGCCTGTGCCCACATTGGTAACTGGGGGAACATGAATGGTGGGTTTTGTCCCTGCGTCTTTCAACCATTCGGCCGGCCACTGTTGAACAACTGCGAGGATGTTTTCTTTGGTCACTACATATGGTAACTTAAACCATTGATGCTTTGGGTCCGTGTAGGCCTGAATGAAACTATGATGCATGTCGGAATTGAAATGGGCTGCGCCCTGGTATTGAGAGAACAACTCATTACTGAGTCGTGGGGTTTTTGTAATCTCATACGAGATACTCATCATATAAAAATAAAATACACACTTGGTCATCTGCTGTAGGTTTTTATCCTGGGAAACCCACAAAGAGACATACCGTACTGCGCCAGGTATGTCCGGAGGGATATCAACAAACTGCACCTCAATAGGTTCTTGCCATCCTACCAAAGCAATGAGGACTAATAACCATGAATAATGAAAGGGCCTACCTTTCTCCTGTGCATCGCAGACATCTTCAAGGAATTCCTTTGTGATATACGCTGCCCAATTGTAACTGTATCCTTCAGCACAGTTCGCAGCAATTCTGATAGCCGGGGCAGGCACCTCATATGGTCTGCACTTTCGCATGGGCTTGCATGCTAGAAGCTCAATTGTGAAGCGAATATTATGCTCATGAATCATAGAAGTGTGATACCATCGTTTGCCCTTCGTCAGGCTGAAGCGTTCCTTCATGCTTTGCGTGAGCTTCATATCCTCATGCTTTGAAGGAAATTTTGTCCCCGGGTCAGGTCCCGCTATTGGTAAGGCTGTGATCCTATGAATGAGCTCACCATTAATAGGAATTTTCTTGTCTCCTATCCATAAGTGACCGTCATGTACCAATGCCAACAACTGTTTGACCACTATGGTCACTTGTGTACTGCGACCAAAATGAGGAACATCGAGCATCTTCAGCAGATAAGCTCGATCCAAGCCAGCAGCCCACTGTTTTACTTCCAGCACTGTCGCAACAATCTCTGGATATTTGACAAAATGTAGGTATCGTGCTGGAGTGAACTGTGGAAACTTTCCACGGTCATTTGTGTCGTGGTCGGCATACTTAAGCCGGTCGATTTTCCCTGTCATGGTCCCAACCAACTGCACACCCGGGGGCAACGAGGGGGTGCGTACTGTGAACTTCTTGAACCGCCGAGGTGGCTAAACTCCTGGTCGAACTAGTGGAATATATGGGGGACGTTTCGGGGCAATGTTCTCATCTTCTATAGGTGGGGCTTCTGCTGAACTGAATGGAGGCATGTCGGGGTCTTCTGGCATTTGCCCTGATTGCTTGTGTTGGTCTTCGTTGTGCTTAGAACGTACTTCAGGCTTGAACTTATTTCGGGAAGATCGTGTCTGCATGGGCGGAGTCGACGCTGGTGGAGTTTCTTCACGAGGTGCAGATGCAGATGGTTGGTTGAAAAGGTGCGGCAAACCTGTCTGCTCAAATTCTCTCACCAGTTCCTAGATCTCACGATCGGTTGACATGGATGCAATTAGAAAACTCAAGAGGCTAAAGAATGCGAACATTGTGGATATGAGTGACTTCTTATAGAATCTATCCCCAAAATCCATCATAATTGTGCATTGATGTGGCCGAATTGGACAGAGATCTTGTCCAAACGGTGGTAGATTTCCCAAAATCTCAATAATATGGACAGTTAATACAGAGAACGTACTGGCGTTGCCAAATTTGATTTCTTCTAACGGTCGTTTGTTTAGCTCTGACAGACCTTTCCTTCTTCGGCATAGGCAGTAGCTGTGGCTGCGCCCTAATGCAGACACTTGACACCTCTGGACACCATTTGCGACAAGGAGTCGAGCGTCGACCCCCAACAGAATGTCACCCACGGCTTTGATGATTCCTCTTATTTCTAGGCACTTCATCAAACATAAGTCCTGACTCTTATGGAGAAGTTGGGTCGCTTTGTTTACCATGTCTTCATCCCAATAATCTCCATTGGCAGCATACTTAGGCTGGTCTTCTGATCCAATGTTGACTGTCCGCATCCTCAGGAACTGAGTCACTTCAAGAGTTTCGACTGCTGGTCTATGTACGTCGCAGTATGCTTCTGACTGAGGAATAGCACTCTTGCTCAGATCATCATCCTCGTCAATTGCGAGGTTATAATGTGCAACTGCTGGAACTTCTTGTGCTTTCTAATCTGGCCAGTATTTTACTACTTCTTGAGCATCCAATACCTTAGTATGAACCAACCGGGTAGCTGTATATAAAGCTGGACAAACTTCATTAGTAGAAAAGGTAAGCACGAAACTACCAACAAGACAATCCCAACTTACAGTATCCTGGCGAAGCTCAGCCTCCGCGTAGCAAATCTTTGCTATCGGTTCCAGAATATGCACAGACCGATGTACCCATTCTTCCTGAGGTACATGCTGCCATGCGTCTTAGCATTGCTCCAAATGCCTCTGAGGGTTAGTCTTTCCATCAAACCTGCTTTGGAGCTCCTGGTTCTGATCCATAAATCTCAGGAGAAGGAACTCCTGACAAGCTGTCCAACTAGGAATGTACTTCTTATGGTTATCCCTCCATCTTGTTGTGGTGGTACATAATGCTAAATTCAGATTCTCTCGTGTCTGTGAAGCTGACATCTGTTCTGAGAACGTCGCACTAAACTCTGCTATGTCTGTCGAACCATCAAAAATGGGTAAGTCTCTTGTAAGCCATCTAAGAGACTTGGTAATTCTGGAACATCTGTGTCCATGGAGCTCATACAATCGGTTCTGCCAATTCTCTAAACCATCATCTGAGTCTGTCATTCAGGAGCTGTCACACTGCCAATCCATAATACCTTCGACACTGGGGTCAATATAATCTTCTTCCTTCATTGTGATGTTATAGATGTGCTCTAGAACATCCTGATATTCATTTCTGAGTGGTTCTGTGTATCTTGCTCCTTGTGAAGGATCCAGTGGTATGATGACTCGCAACTCCTTCCCTTCGAAGATTATTTGTCCCTTCTTTAGGTTAATAACTGCAGCATTTTCCATTGCCCACTCAATACCTAACAAGGATGGATAGGGATTGCTGTCGTCAATAATCTCAATAACTTCGAAGTCTGCTACAGTACAGACTCCATCAATATCTACTGGAACATGAGGAAATCGTCCCAGGGGCACAATCTTCTGCTGATTGGCTAACCTCAACTGTATCGGAGACCAATCAAGGGTAGGTTTTCCCATTTGTTCCCAGGTCTGCTTGGGTATGACATTGACTTCTGACCCTAAGTCCAAGATCACATCAGTCATCTCATACTCTCCTATCTGAGCGTTCAACCTCATTTTCCTACCAGTTCTTCTGACTCTATGAACAGGTTTTTCCTGACCAGAACCTTGCTGAGTTTCGTAGGAAGCAATAACTTTCTGCAATTCACTTAAAGCGTTCTGATTTCTTAAAATTTTCAGACAACTCTATAAAAAGGAGGACAGTGTACTCACGTTATCCGTCGAAGTTTCGTGCGGCTGCGACTGCTGCTGATGTGGCTGCGCAGGTGCTACAGCTGGGCTAGACTCCACAAAATATTTCTTGGCTTCCATGAATGTATCCTTTTCTCTTTCAATATCAAAGGCGGGGACTTTCATGGGGGCCTTACAAACCCAAGCCTTAGCAGGCTGTATATGTGTCATAGCTCCACTTCTGGTAACAACATTAATGGCTGGGGCAGGTCTTTGCTCGACAGAAATCATCTGAAGATTCTGAGTAGGGGCACTATTTCTTTCCTGAATCTTAGCTATCAACTACGAGCACTGCTCGATCACATGATCTACTGCCTGGCAATACCGACATGTCGTAGTGGGGTTCCGACAGTCACTAGCCAGATGTCCGGCCTTGTTACAGTTGTAACAAACCACCTGACCGCGTCATCTTCCAGCCATACCACCATGACCACGACCTCCAAAACCACTTCTACCTGACGCACCATTGCGGTACCCATAGCCATCATTACTCGGTCCCTCATTTTGTACCCGATAGGCATTGTAGGTGCGTTCTCTCATGAGGTCATAACTGCGACACTCATATTCATTATGTCCTACAGACTTACAGAATTTGTAGTAAGGGTTCTTCAGGACTTGCACATACCTCTGTAGCAGATAACAATTCTCAGGTCGGTGCTGGCCAGTTGTCCGACAGATCTCGCAATATAGAACAGTAGGGTTGAACGGGTTTGGCGCACCAGTATTCAGGTAATTCCTTACCACAGCGCACTGTTCCTTGTCGTGACCTTCTGTCGGACATTGTGTGCACCAAATCTCTTCGCGACCGGTTTTTCCTTTATTCATATTGTGAAGCTCCAGAGCCATCATTTCCAACTACGCTTGAATTTGAGCAATACCAGAGTTGTCTTCGACAGGAGCAGTTTCAAGCTTCATCGCTATTTCCAGAGCCTCCTGCTGGTCAGCAACCTTCTGTTGCATGAGTGTAGTTCTTATATGTGGTAGCAACACTGCAATAAACCATTCCTTGTGCTACGTAGGTCCAATGGGAAAACTGACTTGGTCTAGCAGAACTTTGAATCTTTGATCAAAGTCCCACATTGATTCTCCACACCTCTGCTGAATCTCTTTCAATTCAGTGATACACTACGACTCGGATTTATCATTGCTGCTTTTATATCAGGTAGGGCATGGTTCTGAGTGCTGGAGAACTTCATGAACACGGTCAGAGCACGGTCTCTGAAAGAAGTAACTAGCTGCGCTCTTTTTGTATCTTGATCTGTAATGGACTTAGCAGTCCATACGGCTTCACATAAAAAATAGAACTGTTCTGGATCCTTTGATCCAGTTCCTTTGAAAACAGGTAGCTTAATGTCATCATGCATATGGGCCATCGTGGATCTAGGGGGGGATGGAGGGGGACTGGCAGTAGGCGGGTGGGAACTTACTAGGGTAGACTGACATGCGACAGGAGTACTCGAGCTAGGGTGACTTTCAGACTGCAACGGGTTCTCAGGGATAATAGGTCTTCGCTGCGGGGTTACCGGAGGGTTTCCAACAGAGGGGGTTTCTTCGGGTTCTGAATCTACGGGATTTACAGGGGAATACTCGGTATGCTGACCCTGGGAATAGGATCCAAAATCTCTCTTGTACCTTTTGCCACTTCGCAGCAAACCAGTTTGCTCGTCGAAGGTATTTTCACTTGCAAACATAGGTTAGTAATACTAACTCTAATAGTCTGATTCAATTAGCAATATACCTTTTTCAGCTAATAGCATTTTAATTCTTAAACTAAATGAATTCAAAAACTTACCCCTTGGGCCTTTGAAAAATTGCCGCTCGGCTTCACTAAAGGAGGTACTCGTGTCGATGGCGAAATCCATCACAAATGCTTCAAGGGTTCGTGTTGTCCAAAAATCAACAACGCGGGAGATCTTGTTGTTCACCCTTTTTAGTATATTAATTCTTGCGGGGGTCCAAGCAGGAAACTAACGTGCTTGGAAGTTTGTCCTTCGCTCTGCTAACCTGGATAACCACTGGTGCAACTCTATGTGGATACTACCAAAGAAAATTTCATAAATGTCACAAAAAACATACCTTTGTAAAAAGTCGTTTGCACTACGACGCGGATCTTTGTTCTCGTGCTCAGCAAATTTCAGATAAGTATCATCAAGCCAATCACCAATTTCCTTCACAGAGGGCCTCCAGAACATAGCCTTTGAGGTACGACGTAAACCCCTCTTGAGAAGATACTGAGTTCAACCGGCAACGGAACCAATTTGTTGGGATATAGAGCAGACCCGAGTTTTATACCTTTAACTTCGCGCCAACAAAAGACCCACAGAGTTGGCCCTTTCGGAAACAACCTGGGAACAGGTTGCAGTCTCACCCGAAACTGCTATGGGGTGCCGCAGAACCAGATTTCTGCAAGCAGAAGAGGGATATTATTGTACCTTTAGTTTTCAAACAGATTATAAATGTAAATCACAGAGCTTAACATTCACTTATTTAGCTTCGCAGTTAGATAAACAAATAGTGCCTTGCACAACCCTTTACTGGGAATTCACAGCGAACTATTATCTAGCAGTGATCTTTACTTATCAGATATATATAAAAGAACAAAATAGAAACAACAAACAGAACCACGACACTAGATATAACGTGGTTCACCCCCATTGTAGGGGTTACGTCCACAGAACTGTGTTTTATTCAATCTTTCTATAAAAACCACAGTTCTGATCTGCTCACTCAGCTGCAAATCCCTTCAAGTCCTCAAAGCCGCGCACACAGCTGCAGGCCTCTGCGCACACAACTGCAGATTTTCTTAATTACCCAAAAACCCTCTGCGCACACAGCTGCAGAGGTCGTCCATGCACACAGCTGGGACTTAACCTTTCCTTACAAAATAGCCTTAGCTTCGCATCAAATCCTCTTACATAAAAATCCTAACCTTACTTCTTTACAAGAGTTCATATTTATATAGCGCACATATTACAAAACCATGGGTTTAAACCATGGGCACCCCGAACCCTAAACCCTAGACTTAAAACATGGGTTTATTACAAAAAGAAGACTTTGACTCAACCCCGACACCCCTAAGACTAATTTGAGTCATAACACCGCTTACAACTTCCACAAAACCACGGAGTTACCAAAAATAGGGACCGTTAAGGTGTGCACCCCAACAAGGTTCCAAATTTTGTTTGTTTATTAAGTTTATCACTTAATGTCTTCACATGCATGATGTTTACCTACTTCACATGCATAATGTTAGTGCGTGTTTCTTTTGAATACTTCATATTCATAATGTTGAAGCATGTTACTTTTGAGTTGTTTGTGGCAATATTAGTAGGTTATTTTCTTCCAGTTTCAATGTTCAAAAAAACATAATCAACTAAAAAAAAAGTTAAATAAATATCTTATTATCTTTTAAGTAGAAATTAAACTTCTCAATAAAAAAAATTGAGATGAAATTCCAACACTACTAGGCAGTACCCCTTTGGCAATGGACATGCGAGTATAAGAAGTGAGTTGTCAAGAAGGAAATTATACAAGCCTTAAAACATAATTTTATCATTGCAACATCTTGTTTCCATCATCCTAGTTGTATATATCAGCTGAAAACATTGACAATATTACCTACTTAAAAAATTAGGGTTTTAGTCCTGTAAGAGAGCCTACAAAGAACTTTGATAGGTATGACCTACAGAGGTACATGTATGTATTCTAATGTTATGTATATCATGTGAATGAGATCTTGAAATGTTCATATGATTGATATATATGGTTTATTTATCATATGTAAAATTTGGCATGTTCATTAACTTGACATACAAGAGAACTTTTGGCATATTTATAAACAACATTATGGAAAATTTTGCATATCAAGAACACAAAATTGACATATTCATAAGAAACAGACATGGGGAAATTAAAATTATGATACATACCTCATCATGCTAGATCCCACCTATTATCATACAACCAAGCCCTCTGGATCATCTCTTATAATGATGGTCTCCATTAGTCTCTCGTGCTCTGTATCTGGTAAGAAGTAGCGTACCTTCGATGAATTTCGGCTAGGCATTGTTCATACCTGGAGGTTTGTACCAATGATTAAGTTGGTAAAGTGATACACACTTGCACCTGGTTTTTAATCCCTGTAAACATATCCACCCTTCTTTCTTGCATTGTTGTCATGCGTAAGGTATTCACCTTTAACAACCATAGACCCAATGGGGAAGTGGTTGTTTTCATCATCAGTCATGGACATAATGAGGGTTTGCCTTCCCTCTATACAACATGCCAATTAGTAATCACCACCCCATTCACTATATTTTGAGGCAACCACTGTGTATATGTGTCCTGCATAGTATGATTGTAGGTATATGATCAAATATTTTTCGTGTGATACAAGGCCATTAATGTGAGTTTCAAGACTACGTAAATTTTACAAAAAAATGTTAAGGAAATGCATCATACCAAGTTGTACAAGGTCTGATACATGATCAAAATCTATAGAAATAGATGACTGGTCTTCTTCCAACGGAGTTAACTCAACAATTGCACGCTGATCAAGTGGCAGTGATATGCGATCCCTTCCATCAACCCAATCCAATGATTCACACACATCCCAGTCACCATCACAACAAGGTGGGAAAAAACAAGCGAGTTTTTTGGTCCAAATTTCAAATACTGGGTTATCAGAACTTCGAACCAAATGAAAGCCATGAGTCCCAGGAACAGTCTTGCATTCCCATGCATGTGAACGATCTATGTCTACCACCTCCCAAAAAAATATCTCCACATGTCTCTTTCTTGTGGATTCTACTCGCATAGTTGATTCCTCTCCCATTACTGACTTGCACCACCTGACTATAGATTGGGCATTTCGAGTAGTAGATATTGTAGATAATTTCAATCCCTCTCTTCGTAGGGCTGTTTTGACACATGCTCTGACTCCATCATGCTCTCCTTTACCATTCCCAGTCTCAAAATAGTTCCACATATGTGGAACTATGTAGTTTTTATGCAATGAACACAACCATTGAAATATGCGTGCATTTTTGAACTGACCAGCACATCCATCAGACCAAATCCAGTGTCGATCCATCTGTATGTTCCTACCCTTCAAATGATCATAGAACAAGATGAAGCAATGACGTACATAGTGGAAGTCATGGCACCTATCATCACTTATGTAGAAGTGATATTCTTTTAGAATTTATCTTTGCTCTTCACTGCTATTTGGGCCATGCCTATATATGATATGCACCATCAAGGAAAACTGCTCAGAGTGATAATACTGACTTCGGATCTCATTTTGAGGTTGCAGAGTGTAGTTCTCAGCAAAATCAACAACTGAAAGTATAGTACCATGAGGAAATGTATCTCTGCATATTCTAAACTTCTCATCCTGCCATCGTGCCAAGTGGACATGCTGAACATATTGATGTGTCTTTTCAATAAATTCCTTGACGAAGACACTAACTTGTACCTATTGACACAAAATGATCTCAATATCAAGTTTTTTTTTTAAGTAAGGAATGAAATGCAACTGTTCAAACATAAATTTATAGATAAATGCATGTACCTGAGATGTCACCAATTGTATTTTTTTGATTTCTTTCCCTGGGACTATTTCATAGTTGATATATTTGAAACTTTTCATGTCTGTAACCATATTCCCAAATTCATTGTCTCCAGTCTCGTGCATACATTGGCTCAATAATGCCATTCCAGCACAGTTGGAGCAAGTTCCATCCAAACAGGATTTTGCATAGTAAGTTTGCCCCTCAAGCCTATTGCACATGATACTATGAATGAAGTCTCTTGATGAGGTCAGAGGTATTGTCAAGGAGCAATCCTGCACATGGTTAGTATGCAACACATGATGAATGTACAAAAATGTTTCATAGTAATATTCATATTCTACATGGCATATACAACAACAAGTGTTACGAAGAGTATTTATTCTAACATACCAGGGCTTACATTTCTCAAAAGATCTTTGCCCCAAATTCAATTGTCTATGTTCATTCTTAAATTTCTCATATAGTTCTGTCTGTGTTATAACAAGAAGATGCTTAATATGTGGTTGATGGTCCTTTGAACCCCTTCTTAGTTTTAGGACATCCTTCCGGTTTGAAAAAGGCCTTGTGTGATCATGCCAAAAACTCTGCACTAGTCCCTTTACTGCATCAACTAGCGTCATGTCACAACATGGAAACCGACCAATAAAGGCCCAAAAATCTATCTGGGTAGTTGTGTCAAGATGTTCTCTTCTAATAGAATACCTACGGAGGGTTTTTACATTCAAATTAACTAGTTTAGATGTAGGCTTCAGAAAATGAAGGACCCTGGTGTTCTTATTTACAATTGCTTGTGACAACACACGATGAGACGCATTGCGGTCCTTTGACTGTGTGTTCTTACGAATTTTACCAAAGGAATCTACTAAGCTTTTAACTATATGAGAACTTGGTCCAGAAGTCTTTATCATATTTATCCCTAACGATTTCCTAACAATATTCATGCCCCTAGATTTTAACAATGATAAAAATAATCTACATTTATCTCCATCACATTTAGAAACAAAATATTTATTTAGTATCTGTTGAGTTTGATAAGCAATACTACGTTTAGATAGCGTACCTTCAATGGAATTGAGGAGTCCTTCATCAACTTGTATACGCTTCGGAGGTCTTTGACGTGTGCATTTTAATGGAGGTAAGGGGGTTGGATTTCTATCATCTAGTGCATCAACAATACGCTCTGGAATTTCAGTAGCAACTTGTTGTCCTTCATTCTCTTCCTAGTAGTAGGATGGTGGAAGTCCAACATCCTCATCGATGGTTCGGATAATATTTTCTTCTTCAATAGTAGGCTCCATGT
>LPNX010616351.1:53769-70998 GCA_001517045.1 Pseudotsuga menziesii
GATGATGGTGGTGATGATGATGATGATGGCGATGGTGGTGGTGGTGATGATGATGATGATGATGATGATGATGAGGAAGGTGATGATGATGATGAAGATGATGATGATGTTGATGATGATGATGACAATGGTGATGATGATGTTCATGATGTTGATGGTGAGGATGATGATCATGTTGATGATGATGATGATGATGATGATGATGAAGGTGATGATGACGACGATGGTGATGACAATGAATATGAAGATGATGATGATGATGATGATGATGATGAAGATGAAGATGATGAAGATGATGATGATGATCATGGCGATGTTGATGATGATGATCGATGATCAATGATTATGGTGATGATGATGATGATGATGATGATGATGAAGATGTTGAAGATGATGATCATGTTGATCATGTTGATGATGATGATGATGATGATGGTGGTGATGATGATGTTGATGATGTTGATGTTGATGATGATGATGAAGAAGATGATGATGATGATCATGTTGATGATGATGATGATGATGATGATGAGGAAGGTGATGATGATGATGAGGATGACGATGATGATGAGGATGAGGATGATGACAATGATGTTGATGATGATGATGACGACGATGGTGATGATGATGTTCATGGTGTTGATGGTGATGATGATGATCATGTTGTTGTTGATAATGATGATGATGATGATGATGATGATGATGAAGGTGATGATGACGATCACGATGGTGATGATGATGTTGATGATGTTGATGATGATGATGATGAAGATGATGATGAAGATGATGATGATGATGATGATGATGAAGATGAACATGATGAAGATGATGATGATGATCATGGCGATGTTGATGATGATGATCGATGATCAATGATCATGGTGATGATGAAGATGAAGATGATGAAGATGATGATCATGTTGATGATGATGATGATGATGGTGATGATGATGATGATGATGACAACGACGATGGTGATGATGATGAAAATGATGATAATGATGATGATGATGAATGATGAAAATGATGTTAACTACAACCCTATTTTGATTTTACAAAACGCGCACGCATTTTGGTTTACTAAATCGCGCTCGTGTATTGTTTAAATTCAAAATTTTATTCCCTTCAAATGATAAGGCCAAGCCTCCACACATGCTTTCATGGAATTCCTATGCCTATGTGTCTGCTTTGTACTTTGATTTGGATTCAACATGCCTATGCCTTGGAGTATGATAAACCATGGCTAATTCAGCATTATATCCAAATTTTCAATATGCTCGTGTTTAGCGGTTCGTCTGATTATGTTGGACACCTCCATTTTTTATGAGATTTTAGAAACAGATATGGTTTTTTTTGCAGATTCTAAATATGTAAATTTTAACAAGAATACATAATTTTTTTCTTATTTATCTTCTCTCATCACTCCTCAACTCAAAAAACACACTGTTAGTGTTTCACCCATATCTCTTTCATTTCTCAACCATTTAAAAAAAAAATTGTATGGTGCACTAAAGAACACCAACCTCTACATGCTATAAAAAACCCATTTCCAAATAATTACATTAAGACATTCAAACGCTACACCCACAATTGACGTACCGTTTTCGAGGTTTGATCTCTTAGATAATTAAAAAAAAATTTAAAAATATTATTTTTATTATTGGAAAAATAGTCATGCACTAGTCCTATATGTTCTCTATATGTATACCGGTTTTCGTAAGTTTATTCCATAATTTAGACACTCAGACGCTGCACCCACAAAACATATACCTTATAATTTGTGCCAAAAATAAAAAGTGCCCATTAAAAAATATCTAACTTTAGATAGTTAACATCATTTTCAATAGAAAAAAAATATATATTTGGAAAGGTCATTCAATTTCCTACATTTCTTGTTTTTTACTGATTGCAAGATTCATTGTGTAAGTGTCTCAAAATATCCATGCAAGTAGATGGATGTCTATTTTTTCAGTTTTGTATTGCATCTAACGCGCCAAAAGAGACCCCCAACTTCTTGCACACACCCAGGAGCGGTCATAATGTGATGCGCAGGTTCTTACCTCTCGTCTTAACTCTCTTGCATCTAAACCACACATAGCAAGAAAAAACTAAAACTAACTATCTAACCTATCCCTAGGGAGTAAGATTATTATTCATCAATGAGTAATGTATTTTGTGCTTGCATTAAGAAAAATCACAGATAGTTGTTACTTATTTCAAAACACATGAACATTTATAGATATATGAACAACCAGATAGCTATTTGTTTGTGAACAACATTCATTACTCATAGTGGAAATTTCATAGAATAAACTAGAGCGCATTCATAACAAGAACATAGGTTCAAAGAGTTAGAACAATCTCACAGTTAATGGATAATAGTTGAAAACGAAATAGTTCACATTCAACAAATCCATAGCACAGCATTTGAAACCTTCCACAAAGCTTTCTCCAACAGGAAACTTGTAATTTCTTTATGCAGAAGGAAATAGTTCTTCTTACATTATACTCTCACAAATCTATCTGGGAAAAAGTCCTTTATTCCCTCTAACTCTCCTATATTTATACAAAACAACTAAACCTTTGGGTTTCCCCCCCTGGGTGACCTTTGGGCTTCCCCCAACCATTTAATTTCACAAATTTGTCCTTTTGTGAGTGCTCATAATTCATACAATACGTTATATTTTAGATTAAGAATTAAGAGCACTTTGTAGAGAGGGACCATCTTAGTAACTGATGAACCTTTTCCAAGCCTGGGCCTCTACTGCTAATGATTCTGCTCAATAATCCGTTGGCCTTTCTGAGATCCTGTTGATCTCAGACCTTCACTATATTCTCTTTAAGAAACATCTATGCTTATTACTTTCTTTTCTTTAGCCAACTCCCTTCTGCTTTGTCCTTTAGATACGTCTTCTTTGTAGAAGCAATCATCAAATTGGATCTGAAAAAATCTCCTAAGTCAGTCTATAGTTAAAACGAAAAACTCAACACTAATACGAACTGTATTCAAGAAAAAGTAAACCACACTATAAATAAAACTAATCATTAAATGTGAGCCCTGCACTGTGTTCTCATCATGAAAACTCTATCATGATCAAAAGAATCAGAAACTTCCTCTGCCCATAAAATAGGGTAAAAACACACCAAAAACGACGGGAAAAATCCTCACCGACAGGAAAAAACTAAGCATTGGGTAGGCAATCCACTATGGAGCCACAACGGCAGAAGACCATTAGGCTACGGTTCTTGCAATCAAAATAAAACGTCGACAAAATAAAACACTAAAAAAAAAAATTGCAGCATCAGATATCGGAACCACTACAGCAACGGACAATCAGTTCGCTAAGGAGCCGCAACGATGGGCGATGGGCAAACTAAAAGTTCCATGGTCAACATAAAAAAATCGGCGGCCGACAACTCTAAAGGTTGGAGCTCAAAACCACTAATCATTGGCGATATAGTTCATTACACAGCCATAACGACGAGAGATAGACTGACTACAGCTTCTGCAAAAAAAGAAAAATGACCGGTGATCGGAAGAGATAAAGACTATATATCGGCGAGTCAAAAATTAACACTACCGCCGTGTTGGTGCCACAAAGGACTAGCCTTCCGATCAAATTCAAACATCGATCCGATAGCGATAACAAAAACATCGTAAAGCAAAAATTTTGATTAATAAACCAAGGCATCGACAAAAATCAGAACTAGCCATTGGTACATTCTCTATTTGCCCTCCGAAACAACGGTGATATAGAGGATTACCGCCCCGATTCCTTGTTCAACCTGCTTTTGATAGCAATGAAGGAGATCATTCAGACCAAAAGGACATCATTTTCAAATCAAACTTTAAACTCCACAATCAAAGCATTGGCAGACAGAAAATAGTTTTCCAAAAAGAATGAAAGCAATTTACCTCAATTTTAACTTCAAACAATCCAAATTTTTAATAGAGGGAAAAATAGCGTTCAACAATCCAAACAATCCCATGCGAGATAAAATCAATAAGGAGGGTCCAAAATTTTTTTAAAAAATTGGGAAGATAGTTGCAGCTGCAACAATTGGCAACTACCTTGTGAACCCAGATCTCTGGACAATTTCTTCCTTAAGTAACAGAGTGTTTGACAATAAACCAACATGTTGAATTCTTCTAGATGTCTGGATTTTTCAAATGGTAAATATATGTACTTTTAATCATTGATGATAGTCCAATTTAGGAAAATGGAAACCAAGATTTCAAAGTCAAGATAACTCTTTTGAGGCCAAGAATATGAGTTTCATTTTTACCTTTGTCTTCGGGTAGCTTCCAGCTTGGACACCACAGGATTGTAACATATGGTAAACATAAATATTCATTTGTTCCTCATTCCCATGCCATTTTGCACTTTTTGTACTTTTTGACTTTTGTCCTTTCTTTTGAGTCCTCCTACATGCCTTTCTTGCTAAATTTTTTTATTTAGGCTCCTGTATCCATATTGTCCTTTTGTGCGAGAGGTGTATTTAATTTTCAGCTCACAGACGAAGAAGAACTTTGGAAATTTTGTACTCATATGATTTAGTACTTTGTTTTGATACATATTGCTTTCTCAGGAGATTCTTGACTCTTATTTTCCTTTTGGCTTTCAATTCTTGGCATGGGATCATTTATATATAATATATTGTTTACCTTGCTTTCTTTCCATGGGTCTTTTGCTGTCACTCCCTAGGTCATTTTTTAAATGTGAGATGGATGGAGCCTCGAAATAGTATTCTAGACCTTTTGATCCTGAGTTGTTTTACAAGGATTAAGTAGGACTTCAATGAGTTCATAGCCATTTAGGAAAACTGCTAAGTAGAAGAAATTCTTTCAGATAAAACTATAGTACACAGTCTTATAATCAAAGATTTTAGTTAATTAAGAATTCTGATACTCTCCATGCAACCAAAATTTTGCTTTTTTTTTATATATATATCGGTTACATAATTTCTTAATATATATATTTTATTTCCACTCTTTTTAAATTAGGGAAAAAAATTATGTATAGGTTTTAAACGAAAATATAATGAAAAATATATTTATTAAAATGATATTAGGGAAATCCTATAACATTAAAATAAGGATTTAATGGGAATTGAATAATGAATCCATTATTCTCAAATCGTCTTCTTAATATGGAAGATTCGAAGGGTTTTCACCTTTTGAAAATTTTAATTTCTTTAAAATGAGCAAAGGGGGTGATTTATAAACCCTTAATCAAGCTTAAACCTTCATGTATGGGTTTAAAAATGCTCCATTTATAATTTCTCAATTCATATTTTCTAAAAATAAGTGAGGATTTTAAAACTTGTTGGGGTTATTTGAGTGAGTTGTAAACTCTCATGTGAGGGTTTATTGAATCTTTATGTAAATCATTGATCAAGTGTTTATTGAATCTTTATGTAAATCATTGATCAAGTGTTTTAGTTGAGGAAACTTTTGTCTAGCTCAATTTGCTTGCTAATAAGTATGACTTATATTTATAGTTTGACGATATTTTGGTTTAACAAACTCTAAAAGATATTAGAAATAGAAGTCTACTTACTTGGAAATGTTGAATGACTAGATGAAAATAACATATCTAGAAAATGACCAAAAAATATTGCAAATTTGAAGTATAAAATTGTAGAACATCCACCTTAAAAAACAAGAAAAAAATAAAAATAAAAATAATATTAATTAATTATTTTCTCAAGTCACTTACTAAAATATAATTTTTTATTAAACAATTAACTTTATATTAAAAATCAATTAAAATTAAAATTAAATACAATCTCAATATACATATAATTCTTGGACAATGACACCAAAATACAACAACGAAAGAAAAATATAAAGATCCCACTCAATGACGAATTGGTTTGACACGTCCATGTATAACAATAATTAATATAAGTAAAATGTATTTACTTATCATAAAATCACTTTTATTTTTTTAGATGGAAAGATCCATAGGAAACCCAGCAATACTTCCCCACATTTGTGGATGGTAGAGGTGGTAAACCGTCGGCCATCCTAGCAGAAGGCCTAACCCCAGAGGACTCAAGGCCCGAACCTGTGACCTCCCCCCAAAACCGAGAAAGTGTGCGCACATCTTACCAATTGAGCTAACCCTTGGGGCTTATCATAAAATCACTTTTAAGTACAATAAAAGTTACAGACTGTAACACCCCGTTTTGACATTTCTACCTGAACTACTATTATATGTTGTATTTGTTTGATTGTGAGACCTCGTCGGTTTGACGACACTGTGGACATATGGTTCTATTATTTTGCCGATATATATATGTGTGTGTGTGATGATAGTACTATGGTTGGTAGTCATGTTTAGATATGTATCATGTGTTAATTATGTCAAATATATGGAAATTACCGAATGATGGGTACGTGGATACCGTTACAGATATATGTTGAAATAATGAATGTTATGCCAGGTGCATGGCGAATGAATGAGTTTATTGTTGTCATGTTATGATGAGATATATGTGTACATATCGAGGATTATGCACGATATCCTATATTGTATGTCGAGGACTGACTTACAGGTTGAAACAGCTAAGTGATAGTTGGATCCTAGGAGGTGGGAGGGCCTCGGGGACATGGACTTTGAAAGATAAAATGGTATGCGAGTGATGCATTATTTACTTTCATATGGTTATTATGCTGTTTATTATGATGTATGTTATGACATGGGTGGGGTAGAGTTCCAGGAAACTCAACCGCCCAGATCGGTTATACGATGACAGACCGAGTACAAGTGCAACACTGTTGTTATGTCGAGTAGACATAGTCCCTTGTTCCATTAGGGGGAGTGGAGGCTTTACCCATCGTTTATCCCAGAAACCTAGAGTCATGGGAGGGCTGTGCTACGGCGCGCTCCCCAAGGTGTGTGATGATGACTGGTGGTTCATGCTGGGGAAGCTTGGTCGATGTGGTCGACACTTCTGCTTACAAGTTCTGGCTGGAACCGGTCATGACTTGACATTGCAGGGTAGTCCAGCAGAGGACATGATAGGATGTGGAAGTTAGTAATGATGTAGGTAGATAGATGTAGCAGGAAGTAGGGGTGAAAACAAGATCTAACTGTAGGTGTGTAAAACCCTTAGTTAGTATGTGCCGTAAATCAGTGATGTATGAATTGTTGTAACATGGATTTCAGTAAGCTAATGGATCATACCTTGTAAACTATGCTAAAACATGTGTCGGTAAATAATAAGTTCCTAGATTATGATTGATGTATGTGAATTATTACTTTTAGTGTACTTACGTGAGGAATGTAAGCAGTAGCTACGCTTACATAACTCGCCTACATATTATGAATTACATGAAATATTGTTGAGTAATAATGTCAATTAGTGTCGCTTAATATTAATTACTGTCCTTTAGTAATTAACTATTGTTGATCAATGTTAATAATGTCAATTAAAGTTAATAATGACTATTAGGGTTAATAATGTTGATTAATGGCTAATTATTGTCCATTAATAATTAATTATGGTTGAATAATAAACAAAGCAATGGTTAACCTAAGTAGTGACTAATGCAATTGATTAGAATGCTTGATTGATTGTTAATGAGTTTAATTAGCCAGGACTAAGGGTTGAAATGTAACTACAAGGTTAAATAAGTTGATAGTAACTTGATCCCTTAAATTAATTATGTGTTAATGATGTTAATTAATTTTAACAAGACTATGCTTATCTTTAGTAATGATTGTTAATTAGCTAATTACAAACTAAGGTGTAATTAAAATGGAGATAGGTATATGAGTCGATTAAATCATAGTGAATTTTATTTAATTAATATGATTACACATTGATAGGATTATTGTTCATAATTGATAAATTGAATTAGTGAATTTATAATTAAAGGGAATTTACATATTATAAATATTAGAAACCATTAATTAAATGATTAGGTAAGTGTAATTAATCAATTGACAATTACTGTTAATTAAATTAAATTGGTGAAGCGTGCAAGTTTAAACTATATAATATATATAACATTTATTATTTATTAATTGAATGGTCAAATACTGAAATATGAGTAAGGATATGTTTAAAATTATTATATTAAATAAAATGATTAAATTTAATTGAATTAGAAGTTACGGTTGAGAAGTGACGCCAACCAACACCTTTTAATATTAATTTGAATATTTAAATGAGTCCAAGTCCAAGTTGAGGGCTTGAGGACTTACATGGTAGATGGAAGGGGATGGATAAATTTATGAGGAAGATAGGGGTAGTAATGGGGAGGAAAGGTCAGCAAACATGGGGATAAGAGGGAGAAAGGAGGGAGGAGAAGGGCATCCTTTTTAACTTAGGATTTTGGAGAAGTTTTGGGAGAACAGAGCTACAAAGAAGGGATTTTGTTGGAGATTTTTCTTTTTGAGGGGATACAACAGCTTAGGGCTTGTACTCGGTTTAGGCTCGGGGGTCCAAAGGGGTACCTTTGGAGATGGGTGGTCGGCGAGACCTCGCAAGTTGGCAAGGTGGCAAGACTGGTTTGGGGACTGGTTGAGTTTCAGAGCTTTGAGAAGGACTTTTGGCTGCAGGGAAAAGCAAGGAAAAACGGCAAACAAGGACAGCAACAAAGGTGGACCTACTAGCTACTTACAGGTATTTTCCAGCAGGTATGTTATCGTTTCTACCTTGGCAAATTCTGTTTATTTAAATTTCAAAAGTTTATATGCTGTGATTATCTTTGCTACCTGCACAGTCAACAGTAAATTGTTAGAAGTAGATAAAACAGATTTATAAATTTTCAAATCTGAAAGGAATGAAATGCATATTTTATATCGTTTTCAGGCATGAAAATGAGCAAAAGTTAGAAATGAAAACATGAAATTAAAACAGAATTTTTATTGTTCAATTTTGTAAATGTAAACACTTTATTTTCTTTACAGCCCAGAACAAACTTTTTGACAAGAAGTGAATTTTCTGACTGTATATAAAAGTTAAAAGAGACCCAGTTGGGGGCTTTACATATGGTATCAGAGCCATGGTTCCAAATCTGGAACCAGAGGGCTCGTCACAAAAGTTGTAGAAACTTGTTGAAGAAGTTTAAGACCTACATGAAACATCAAGGGAGGAGAGTTAGATCCCTATATTCTAAATAAAGCAACTAATATAAATAGGATTTAAATCCCCATTGAGAGAAATCAATGGGGGTAAATTATACTTTGGTACTGCAAGTGAACCAAAGGAGGAAACTATAATTTTTCTGTTATAAAAAAAAAAAGGAGAGACAGAAATAAATTTCTTATATATATATATATATATATATAATCTTTTGTATTAATATGGGGCATTACATTCCTTTGAAAACAATCTTATTACAAACGTTTTAGAATATAGTTAAAAATTAAATATATTGTAAAGTACAAAGATCAAAACTGTAACGCTTCATCTCAGAAATCCTAGAAATACTTTATTGTAGTCTATATTAAATCTCACAATATTGAAAGAACAAATAAATTGAAGTTTCTTTTTCCAATTTCTTCTGGGCCGGATTGACAAACCCTCTTAATATAGCAACAGACTTTTCTGTCAGTACCGAAAAATAAATTAAATCTCTGATTCTAAGAGTAAAATTTAACATGAAATCACAAAGAGTCTGAACTTGGCCCAATAAACAGGTAAATTCACTAGCTATAGCCTGGCCGACCACACCACGCGTGTATCTATCATGGCTCTGTCTGTATCAGCAGGTGTTTAAAATAAATAGATGGGGTTTTAGGGTTGTTGCACGCATTAGGGTATAGGGTTTTGGGTTGCAGCATACATTACTGTAGTCATGTTAATCAACAAGTTACAGTATTGCTATCAAAACAAAACACTGGCAGACAAAATTCGTTTCTTCACATCAACGCATAATTTGTTGAGCGTTTAAAGAAGAGAAAGGGATCACTGAAAGAAGGATTAATTGTAGCATTATTCCAAAAAATAATGGAAAAAAAAATGAAACCCACAGAGCACGGGCGCAGCCACAGGGGCGCAGCCCGCAGGGCTCGGCCCACAGGGAGCTAGGCGTAGCTCGGCCAACAAGGCCATGAGCCTACGGCCTGGGCACAGCCCGGCCAGCGGCCATGGGCCTGTGGCCTGGGCGCAGCCCGGCCGGCAAGGCCGTGAGCCTGCGGCCTAGGCACAGCCCGGCCAGCGGCCATGGGCTTGCGGCCTGGGCGTAGCCCGGCCAGCACGGCCATGAGCCTGCGGCCTGGGCTCAGTCCAGCCCAGTGGCCTACGGCCAGGGAAAAAAAAAAAAAATAGGGGGGGATTTAAAGCCAAATCGACATAAGCACACCTAGTACGAACCAAGCAAGTAACGCCCATTAATGGGCGCTCCACTCATTCAAGCGTGAGGACTGGATTAAGAGGAAATACCACTAGTTTGTGGGTCATAAAAGTCGTATAAAAAGAAAGACACAGTGACTGGAAGAAACATTTGCTCTCTCTCTGAAAGGGACTCGTTCTTGGAACCACAACCTGAGATGAAAGCCTTGCTCTCTCCCAAAACTGATCTAGATGAGCTTACAGGTTGAAAACATTTACAAATCAACTTTCTAATGGATGAACAACAAAACAATTGCTTTTAACAAAACCCTATTGTTCAAATGAGAAGCTAAATAGCGTAGGAACCAAGGCTTACCTTGCTCCTCCAAGACGCGACAGAGCTATTACAGAGCGGAGCTCCTCCAAAATGAAGGGAAAATGACCCGAAGCTAGGGTTTGACCCTATTTAGGTTTTTTTTCCATTGCATGGTGGTGGAGTGCCATGAGGAGGACGCGTGGTGTCTTCATGGGCTCCGTGTAGGGTAGAGTAGTAGTAAGGTAGGCCACACAATTTTTAGATAAAAAAAATAAAAATAAAAAAATAAAAATTATTAAATTATTTTAAATTTGAATTTAATTAAGTTTAAATTTAATTAACAGGAATTATTTAAATTTGGCTAAAATTAATTGTTCAAGCTATGTAATTTTAATTTGAAAGGTTTAAATAAATGCTAATTAATTGAGCCTAATTAATTAGTTAGTTAACGAATTAAGGTTAGCTAACTACTACTACTAATATAAAGTTAAAATTGCAATTAACCTTATTTTATTAGGAAGTGTATGATAATCTATAATAAAACTTTATAGGGCCGGAGTTTAAGAAAATATTAACTTAATATAGTTAATGATTAGCTTTTCTTCTTGAAAATGCTCCTTGCCGAAACTTCGACGTATAGTCGAAGAGGCAAGACCGACACAGAATCTTGAAAACGAGATACCACTGAGACCAACATGACGAGCTGATCGCTAGGACACGGATTCTATTTCATGACAAAATGTTGGGTAAACACGATGCTAGACTTAAAACTTAGGTTATTCTATTAGTAAATTATTAAATTATTAATTGTTAATGAGAGCGGGGCAATAAACATTAATTGAATATCTTGAAGAGTTGATGGCGACTCGATGAGGGTTGTGTGGAATCCAATACCTACACCTACGTAGAATTACTGCAATATATCTAGTACCGGGTGGCCTCAAGATGGCCTGATCGAAACGTCCTGAACTATAGCTCTTAGAGTAAACGCTCATAAATTAGTCATGACGCATTTTGAATTAATTGTTGAGTTTGATGGTAAATTAGTCATGATGTCGTCATATGCTAATTATTTTATTATTCCATGTAGCAGGGATAAACATGGTAAGAACACGAGCAAGTCGGGGGCGAGGTCAGGCTACGGCGTTACCTGAGCCGAATGTGCCAGCACCATCACCAGAGACCATCCTTATACTGCGCTCGTTGGAAGGAATAAACGAAACACTCAGGGGACTAGCACAGAGAGGAAGTGCTATTTCGGAGGTAGAAGTGGATGCCCCTCCACTAAGGGAGGAAGTTCCTATGGTAGAAGTGAGTACAGTACTAAGAAATCCACACCAAGATATCAAGAGGGAACTTCAGAAGATAAGGCTTCCAGAATTTTCAGGGGGTCGATCAGGGATACGAGCAGAGTCGTGGTTGGAAGAGATGACCAGGTGCTTGACCTCGCAGGAGTACACCTCCACGTCCAAGTCCAAACTGGCCATATTTCAACTAAAGGGGGCCTCTTTGAACTGGTGGGGAAACCAAGAAAGGCAGCTACACCTTACACCAGACACGGTTCCATGGGAACTTTTTGTGGAAAAATTCAAAGGGAAGTACCTACCCGCATCCTACCAGGAAGAACAAGCAGGGGCTCTTCATGCCTTGGTACAAAGGCATCTATCGGTGGAGGAGTATGGAGAGAGGTTCATGGAGTTAGTGAAGTATATCCCTTACTTGGACAATGACGAACGCCAGGTTGAGCGCTTCGTGTATGGGCTCAATGCCAAGATCAGGGCTCAGGTACGGATGTGGAAACCAACTTCGGTCGCCGAAGCAGTAGATTGTGCTCGTTACACTGAGGATATGTTGGGTGCAAATCCCATCAGGTCATTCAACTCTCAGCAGTCAGGGTTTGCGGGGAAGGCCCCTCGAAGCTACCCTCAGGGAGAATATGCGAGGCCACCTCCCTACGGGAAAAGGAGCACACCAAGAGTCGCAGCGATAGACAGATCAGTGGAAACTAGGGAAGTGCCCTAGTCAACCACAGGAACTCACCAGGGTGTGAGGAATTTCAGAGGATCAGCCGGTAGAGGAAGGGGTCCTAGGGGGAGGAGCCCCTCTCAAAGGTATGAACATGTTATTTCGCCCACTCCATTACAGGTTGCTTGTTGGGGATGTGGAGGTCCACATTACCAGCATGATTGTCCCGAATTACAATCCAGTACAGTGTAGCGAGAAGGAAAAGCCCCAATGGGGAGTGGGGGTAATAGGCATCAGATCTCGGCTGCAGTAAACAACCATCAAGTAGAGCACCAATCCACTATGGTGGAATCATCAGGTATAGTCAATAATGTCAAGCTTAGAATATTGTTTGATCCTGGCGCTACTGATAGTTTCATTTCTCCATATGCATTAGACAAATGTGGGTTGGTAGCCTACGAACATGACGATTTCAGCTTAGTCGAAATGGCTTCAGGGGTAAAGCAAGCAGTAGGACCTAGTGTCGATAAGTGTGTGGTGGATCTCGGGGTGTGCGTTACACAAGTCAAAGTGTACGTCACCACTCTCGAAACTTATGATCTCATCATCGGTATGAATTGGCTTGAGGAACATCGAGATTTCTTGGACTGTTATGGAAAGAAGGTTCTTTGCATTAATGACAATGGAGAGGCCATCAATATCCAGGGTATCAAATGGAAGGTGTCCCTACGTTTCATATCAACGATGAACGTAAAGCGATGTATGCAATAGGGATGCCAGTTGTACATTCTTGAAGCAGTAAATAGTGAGAAGGGACCCTCCTTTGATGAATATCCAGTGTTAGCCGAGTTCAGTGATGTATTTCCAAAGGAATTACCTAGGTTACCTCCTAAGAGGGAACTTGATTTTACCATTGAGGTAAAACCCGGTGCAGAGCCAACATCGAAGACACCTTACAGGATGACGGCCCCAGAACTTTGTGAGTTGCAAATGCAGTTGAAGGAATTGCTAGATCTAGGGCTCATCAGACCAAGTGTTTCACCGTGGGGTGCACCAGTAATCTTTGTGAAGAAGAAGGATGGCTCCTTGCGTCTTTGTATAGATTACCGAGATTTGAATAGATCCACCGTAAATAATAGGTACCCGATACCTCGAATTGATGACCTCTTTGATCAAATGAAAGGGGCGATAGTCTTCTCAAAGATCGACTGACGATCAGGTTACCACCAGCTACGGATTAAGGAAAGTGATATACCTAAGACTGCTTTTCGAACAAGGTTTGGGCACTATGAGTTTGTGGTGGTACCCTTCGGTTTGACCAATGCCCCAGCCGTATTCACAAGTCTCATGAATAGCGTGTTCCGAAAATACTTAGATCAGTTTGTGCAAGTCTTCTTGGACGACATCCTCATCTACTCCAAGAATGAACAGGAGCACGAGGAACACTTGCGAATAGTGTTGTCATGCTTAAGGGAGCATCAGTTGTATGGTAAGTTTTCCAAATGTTCGTTCTATCAGAAGGAGATCCATTACCTAGGGAATATAATTTCTGGTGAGGGAATTTCTGTTGACCCTGAAAAGGTGAAGGCCATAAAGGATTGGCTTGTGCCAAAGAATGCGCATGAAGTAAGGAGCTTCATGGGGTTAGCCGGGTATTATAGAAGGTTTGTTGAGGGTTTCTCAAAAATCGTGAAACCCATAACTACCCTAAAACGTAAGGGTACTAGGTACAAATGGACAGATGAATGCGATGCTGCATTTGCCGAGCTGAAAAGACTATTGACAAGTGCACCAATTCTATGAGTTCCAGATATGGAGAAGGAATTCACAGTTTGCACCGATGCTTCAAGGCAGGGTTTGGGTGCAGTATTGATGCAGGAAGGATGGGTAATAGCTTATGCGTCGAGAAAGCTAAAACCACATGAAGAGAATTACCCTACTCATGACCTAGAGTTGGCTACAGTGATGTTAGCTTTGAAGCTTTGGAGACATTATCTTGTTGGACGAAGATTTGAGCTCAAGTCTGATCACCAAAGCTTAAGGTATATCTTCACTCGGAGAGACCTAAATGCTAAGCAAAGGCGATGGAGTGAATTCATGAGCGAGTATGATTTTGGGATTTCCTACATCAAAGGGAAGGAGAATGTGGTAGCGGATGCCTTAAGCAGAAAACTAAGACTTTTCTCTCTTATACCTTTGAAGGTGGATTTGAGGGAAATAATTTTAGGGAAGCTACTCCGAGATAGTTGGTACCTAAAGGTCACAGCGGCACTCCAGAATGGGAAACCGGTGGGACCAAATTTTGAAGGCTATGAGTTGGAAGCCGATGGTTTGCTACGGTATCAAGGGAGGATGCACATTCCTGAAGAGGGAGATATTAGAGAGACTATCCTTAAGGAGGCCCACAGAGCAGTGTATTGTGCGCACCCGGGTGTAAAGAAGATGTATGCAGACATGAAGCAACTCTTCTTTTGGGCAGGGATGAAAAGCGACGTGGTCAAATTTGTCGCTAGGTGCCTTGAGTGTCAGCAAGTAAAAGCTGATCATCACCACCCGGCAGGACTGTTACAGCCGCATGACATTCCTATATCGAAGTGGGAGGTTATCTCCATGGACTTCGTGGTGGGATTGCCTCTTACCTCTCATAGGCATGATTCCATTATGGTCATCGTTGACAAATTGACAAAAATTGCTCACTTCATTCCAGTTAAGGAGACCTAAGATGTCACGGATGTAACATGTGTGTTCATTAATGAAGTTTTTCATCTCCATGGGTTTCCCAAGAAGATTATATCGAATAGAGATTACAGGTTTACATCCAGGTTTTGGACGAGTTTGCAGTCGGCATTGGGTACTCAGTTGAACCTAAGCACTGCTTACCATCCAGAGACAGATGGGAAAACATAAAGAGTGAATCAGGTGATGGAGGACATGCTTAGAATGTATGTCATGGATCAACAAACTCATTGGGAAAAGCACTTACCTTTGGTGGAGTTTGCTTACAACAACAGTTACCATAGCTCAATTGGGATGCCTCCATATGAAGCTTTATATGGAAGGCCATGCAGGACACCATTGAGTTGGGAAAGGTTAGAGGATCGAGTAATTATAGGACCTGAGTTGATTCAGGAGATGGAAGAACAGGTTGTTTAGATTAGACAGCGGTTAAAGGAAGCACATGATAGGCAGAAGAGTTATGCTGATGCGCATAGGGTTAACCGAAGCTATAAGGTTGGTGATGCAGTGTTCGTCCGCATCAGGCCTAGCAAAAGTACCATCAGGTTTGGGAAGGGGACAAAGTTGTCACCACGATTTATAGGACCCTTTGAAATTTTAGAAAAGGTTGGACCTGTCGCGTATCGTCTTGCGCTGCCACCCCATTTGCACAAAACTCATAATGTTTTTCATGTATCTGTTTTACGACATTATGTAGCTGATGAGTCACATAAAATAAATTGGAAGGAACTGCATGTTTCGGACGAGGGAACCATCACGGTCGAACCATTACTTATATTGGACCGTAGGGTTAAACAGTTGAGGCACCATTTGGTGGACCAAGTTAAGGTCCAGTGGGACCGATATAGCCCGGGGTCTGCTACCTGGGAGGACACAGAGACTATGCATTGTGATTATCCCACATTATTTTGATCATAACTTCGGGACGAAGTTTCTTGAAGGGTGGGTGTATGTAACACCCCGTTTTGACATTTCTACCTGAACTACTATTATATGTTGTATTTGTTTGATTGTGAGACCTCATCGATTTGACGACACTGTGGACATATGGTTCTATTATTTTGCCGATATATATATGTGTGTGTGATGATAGTACTATGGTCGGTAGTCATGTTTAGATATGTATCATGTGTTAATTATGTCAAATAGATGGAAATTACTGAATGATGGGTACGTGGATACCATTACAGATATATGTTGAAATAATGAATGTTATGCCAGGTGCATGGCGAATGAATGAGTTTATTGTTGTCATGTTATGATGAGATATATGTGTACATATCGAGGATTATGCACGATATCCTATATTGTATGTCGAGGACTGACTTACAGGTTGAAACGGCTAAGTGATAGCTGGATCCTACGAGGTGGGAGGGCCTCGAGGACATGGATTTCAGGGTATGTGTCGTAAATCAGTGATGTATGAATTGTCGTAACATGGATTTCAGTAAGCTAATGGATCATACATTGTAAACTATGCTAAAACATGTGTCGGTAAATAATAAGTTCCTTGATTATGATTGATGTATGTGGATTATTACTTTTAGTGTACTTACGTGAGGAATGTAAGCAGTAGCTACGCTTACATAACTCGCCTACATATTATGAATTACATGAAATATTCTTGAGTAATAATGTCAATTAGTGTCACTTAATATTAATTACGGTCGTTTAGTAATTAACTATTGTTGATCAATGTTAATAATGTCGATTAAAGTTAATAATGACGATTAGGGTTAATAATGTTGATTAATGGTTAATTATTGTCCGTTAATAATTAATTATGGTTGAATAATAAACAAAGCAATGGCTAACCTAAATAGTGACTAATGCAATTGATTAGAATGCTTGATTGATTGTTAATGAGTTTAATTAGCCAGGACTAAGGGTTGAAATGTAACTACAAGGTTAAATAAGTTGAT
>LPNX010616351.1:73804-141934 GCA_001517045.1 Pseudotsuga menziesii
ATAGTCAATCAATGGCGGGGCCTTGGCCTTTAGCTCCACACCATGATCATTTACAATATATACATCATATACATCTAATGTAACGGGGTCAAGACCGGGACGTGACACTTTAAATAAGTGTGCAAGGTGTATTTTCATGTGATCATTTTCCCGTAATATTTGTTGCCACCAGTTATATTCGGCTTTTAATGTCTTCAAATTGAGTAACTTCTCCATTCCCACAGGAAATCTTTTCAAATTTGGACAGTAATTTATCTTCAAGAATTGGAGTTTGGGTAGGGTTCTTTCATTCCAGACAAAATTATCTGATGCTCTTGCCATGCTTTCTAATTTCTCTAACCTTATTAAAACCAACTTCTCTAACATTAAAAATCCTTTTGCCTGGCCACAATTCCCTATACCCAACTCCTTCAAATTAGGCCAATCAAACAACTTTAAATGCTTTAAATTTGGCAACATGTCCAAGGGAGAGAGCTCCTTTAAATGGTTGCAACTATTTAATTCTAGATATTGAAGATGTTGAAACTTGCAATTACTGTATTGGGACAGACTTAACCCATTGTACCCGGACAACATGAAACTCTGAAGCTTCCTCATGTTATGCATGTAGTCCATTACATGATCACCTTCATATTGAAAGGTCAATTGTAAGTGCCTCATGTCCAACCAGGTTCCCATAATGCCCCCTTCAATAATTCCCAGGTTCACTAATTCTATTTTCAGCATCGTCAGATTTATGAGACCCTTGAATCCAGATATACTTCTTTGTGATTCTGCTTCCACACGTAATGTAACATCCCATGCGTCGAGTGTGGTCAATGAAGTAAGTTGGGATATTTCATGTGGAATCGCCCTTAATTCATAACAGTGACTTATATTAAGATACTTGAGATTTTGGAGCTGTCCAATTTGAGATGGCAATGATTCTAGGTATGTACAGTCATACAGACTCAAAAATTGAAGGGAATAAAGATGGCCTATCTCTTCAGGCAAATCCTTGATGGACAGATGGTCTAATCTGAGAAGCTGAAGCTTTTGTAGTTGCCCCACTGACGTTGGGATTGATCTTATGTTCACATTCCAGGAGAGATCGAGAAGCTTGAGAGACGTAAGTCCGACTAGAAATCCTGATGGAACCACACTAATTCTAAAATTATGATAATTATGAGATAAGTTGAGACTCACCAGTTTTGGACATGGCAACTCGCTGGGGAGATCTTCAATCTGATTCCCGCGAAGTGATATCCTCTTGCAATCCTTGATATCCTCGGTACTCGGGAACATTCCTTGCATTTCCTTGAATATACAGTTCTGCTCGTTCTCGGCAATATACATTTCCATCTCACGAATATCACCGTCAACTCTTATCCGTTGATATTCTGAAGTGTGCCAGGCACTATATTGGCTAGTCTCCTCAAGATCAGTATCATTGTGGAAGAGGCGACGATCGAGAAGGAGGTTAACATAGGTGCGTCCAATGGCCATGTCCATTAAATGGGTGTCCTGTTTGCTCCGGACGAACCCCTCTGCAATACACATTTGCACTATATTCTGCACAGGAATCCATTCTCCTTCCGGATACATGGCACAAGAAAGAAAGCAATTCTTGACATCTGAAGTGGGCAGAGCATCGTAACTCCATCTGAACAGTTGATAGAGTTGCGGATCAATGCAGCGTGGATGCAGATTATGTGGAAAAGACGTCGGATCTGCATTTAGGATGGAATAGAAACAAGTCTGGCAATCAACTAAAGTGGTTTTGCCGATCATTGCTGCGGCGACTATGCTTATTGCCAAGCGCGAACCTTTACAGGCGTCCACAATATTCCTGGCACACAACTGTATATCCATAGGAACAGGGCCGTCCTTGAAAGCTATTCTCTGAAACAACATCCACGCTTTATCTTCAGAAAGCGGTTGTTCTGACACTTCTGCTCTCAAGGCTGGAGTCAGATCTTCAGATTGTGGTTGTATTTCCTCGGATGTTGCTTCATATTCATCTTCGGAGAGCGGTTGGTCCGACTCTTCTGCTCGCAAAGCTGGAATCGGATCTTGAAAGAGCGGATGTATTTCCTCGGAGAGTGATTGTTGCGACTCTTCTGATCTCAAAGCTGGTGGAATAGGATCTTCAGAGAGAGGCTGTGCTTCATCTTTGGAGAGTGGTTGGTCCGACTCTTTTTCTCTCAAATCTGGAATCGGATCTTCAGAGAGCAGTTGTATTTCCTCGGAGGCTGCTTCGTCTTTGGGAAACTGTATTTCCCACTCTTCTGTGCGTAAACCTGGAATTGGATCTGTGTGGATAATCTGATGAGCACTAACAAATATAGAGAAGTCTCTTTGAAGTCCTTCAAAGAGGTAATAAAAAAGTACCTTTCGTTCCTTGATTTCTTTGGAAAGTCTCCCAGGGTTGCACATGCAAACACAGTTGAAATAGCGTTGTCGTTGTTGTTGGCTGCGTTGGAGTATTGTTGTAGCTTATGACAGGCTATTATGCAGCGGTTGCATCCAAATATTGAGGGTCTCCTGCGCCTCTTTCAGTTGGTCTGGGAAGAGGGTGGTAATATCGAGGAGAAGAGACAGCGTAGGCCTCATATCTGTTTGTAGAAGCTCGCAGTTTTCCTCGTCATTAATGACATTCCTCATGAGGTCGATTCTTCACAGAGGGTTGAATTTTATGCTAATTTTATTTTTTTTAGATGGAAAGATCCACGGGAAACTCAGCAATGAAGCTGTGACCTTTCCCGAACCCCTGAACCGAGAGAGTATACGCAAGTCTTACCAATTGAGCTAACCCTTGAGACTATGCTAATTTTATTAAAGTTTAGGCGAACTCTAAATAAAGTTTTGGCTAATTTTAATGTATGCGATCTCCTTTATAAAATTTATGCTTTTTCTTTTTTTATTTAAGTAAAAAGCGCATTGTGTTTTTTGGTTAAAATAAAACAATGCCATTTTTAAGATGGTATGCGGTTTCTTTTTTAAAATTTATGCGGTTCTCTTCTTTAAAGTAAATAACGCACATGATTTTGTGTTATAGTAAAAGGATACCATTTCCATATTAAAAAAATATTTGCGATTCTTTTTTTTAAGCAAAAAAACGCATGCAATTTTATTATATTTTGGTTTTTTTTTTAGAAGAAAAAAGCTTGACCTTGATATTCATTTAGAATGAAAGGGCATTTGACGTGCCATCCCAATATATGGGTTACATACAAGACATTGTGTCCGTGGATATAAACTTCAGAAGCAATGTGCAGGAGTTACAACACAACAGAGCAGAGTGGGAGCTAGGACAAAAGCTGCATACAGTTTCCATCAGTTAAAAAAGATTTTGTCTCTTATAACCATATCCACCATGAACCAAAAAGAGAAGCTCAGCCATCTAAAAGAGTCCGCTCCATCACTATCATTAGGGTGCATTTAAAAAGTGGAGATCCAGTACCCGGCTCAAAAGAGCATAAAACTATCTTGTGAGGTCAAATGACCATCATAAAATTCAGAGTAAAATCATGATCCCGGAGCCAAAGAAAGGGCTTTTTTAGATAGGCGGTCAGCGGTCTGATTGTATTCATGGTAGACATGGCAAAAAGACAGCTCAAGGAAGCATGTACAAATCTTCCTAATGTCCCTACACCAATGGATAAGCTTAGGTGGTGTGAGGGAAGCAGTACCCTTTGCCCAATTGATGATGTCTGTAGAGTCGCCAAAAATATTGAGCTTGGGTAACCCCATCATTTGGGATGTATACAGTAGGGCCCAGAGCCCAATTAATTCAGCCCTAGTGTTGGTGCTGAGTCCTACCCCCAATGCAAACTCGTAGGAATGTAACTCATTCAGGTGCAAACTAAAGCCAACCCCACCAGTATTATTGGCAGAAGCTCCATAAAAAAAACCATACGGGTATATAAGAATAGGTCTAGGTTTTTTTAACTTTAGTGACAGTAGGACAATAGAGCTGCGAGGAGTAAGAAATCTGGTGGAGTAAACTGATAATAGGAACAGTTTTCCCTTCGAAGATAGATACATTTCTTGCCTTCCATACAGTCCACATGGCAAGGAAAGGGAGATAGCAATATCTAGAATGCTTAGAGAAGGAGACAATCCACATGTCCAGGAAAGAACATAAACTATTAGACAGGAGAGGAGGGGACAAATGGTGTTGTTCCAATAGGACATAGAGTAAATTTTTCCATACAGGGCAATGATAAAAAAAGGTGTTCGATACTTTTAGTATCCATTCTGCATAGTACACATGTACTAGGCCCTAAACATCAACGTTTTTGAAGGTTGTCCCAAGTAAGCAATTTGTTCTTCACATCCAGCGATATAAAAAAACAGATTTTCCGGGGAAGGACACTGTTCCATATAAATGTAAGAAGTTTGCTACTAGCCGGAGGGGAAGATGCATTGATAATGCATTCATATATCAGTTTGGCTAAAACAGTTCCGTTTGACTTTTTGAAATACCAAGTCAGAGCATCCAATTGATCAATAAGTCGCAAGCCACAAGTTTCCAGACCCCTCATGAAAGAATTCCATGCTTCCTTCCAGACACCGCCAACACAGATTTCCTCGACAGAGTACCAATTTTTATGAGCATCGGGGAGGGTATTTCGAGCCTGTGCAAAGGTCACCATATCCAAATCTTCCAAGTACTCATGAAGCCCCTGAGGAATCATGAGTGAGCTGGATATACCAACAATCAGATCAATGCCGAGAAGAACGTTCTTTCCGTTGCCAACCTGCGAAGCAAGATGCCTACCCAGCCACGGGAGGGTGAGCAGGAACCCTTTCCAAATAGCTGATACACCACAGGACATGAATTTTTTTCCTCTGAGCCAGGATCTACCGTGCACATCTTCAAGTATTTACTGATAATAACACAATGCCATAAACCATCATACTGGAGTACCAACCAAATATTCTTCAATCTAAGAGCAATACTGAACCAATTCAAATGCTTAATACCCCATCCACCGTATTCTTTAGGCCATGAAAGCTCCCTCTAGTTGGTCAAGTGATACCGGCGTTTGTTATCCGAGGAGCCCTAGAGGAATGCAAAAGCAAGACTCTTGAGTTTGTTTATGACAGAAACAGGAATGGGAGCTAGTCCCATCCAGTAGACAAGTATACTGGTTAGAACAGCGTGAACAAGAGTCAGACGGCCACCCAGAGAGAGAAGCTTGTGAGCTCAATGGGAGATTCGGTGTTCAAATTTCTTAATCAACTAGTGCCAGTCATGAACCCTATAACCCAAAGGCTTGAGAAAATAGCCGAGATACATAAATCCTGTAGTGACAGGCTCCATCTTGTAGGGCAGAGCCTTTGAAATCTTAGTACGGATATCAACATCCACATTGTTATAAAGAAAACAGGATTTGTCAATACTAGTACACATCCCTGAAGCCTTGCAGAATTTGCTAAGTATGACATCAAAGGCCATCCATTCAGATAAGGAACTAGTACCCAATAATATCACATCATCGACAAATAGGAGATGAGTAAGAGCAAAGGTAGAAGAGATCTTGATATCTTTGATGAGTCCGTGATCTCTGGCATCTGCAATCAATAGACTGAGCCCTTCTATCACAAGTATAAAGAGCAAGGGCGAGAGGGGACAGCCCTGTCTGATACCTCTGGAGGCTGAAAAGAACTTAGAGAGAGTACCATTGATAAGCACTACAAAATTTGTTGATATAATACAACCCATTATCCAGTTAATAGTAAGGAGGGGAAGCCCAATCTAAATCAGTATAAGCCTGATGAAGGACCAATTGACCCGATCAAAGGCCTTCACCAAATCCAACTTAAGGATAAGAGCATATGAATTCTTTGTCTTGACAGAGTGAAGGGCCTCTTGTACAATACCAATGGGTTCTACAATATGGCGATTTTTAAAAAAACCGAATTTATCAATAGATATATGAGAATCCAAGAAGGGCTTAAGTCTCACAGCAATGACCTTGGATATCAATTTATAAAGCAGATTACATAAGGAAATGGGCCTGAAATCAGCAAAGGAAGAAGGCTTTTCCTTTTTGGAGATAAGTGTCAGAAAGGTGGAGTTAAGAGAGGGAGGGATACAACCCGAAACCCTGGTAAAATCCACAGCAGAGAGAAGTTCTTCACCCAACAAATCAAAGAAGTGGAGATAGAATTCGACAGGCCAGCCATCTGGTCCGGGGTTCCTATCTTTCTTGAATGAGTGAAGGGCAAAATCAACTTCAGATAATGTGACAAGATGTGTGAGACAAGGAGCATCAGCAGTGGTGATCATAACAGGGTAAAGTGATACAACATTGAGCTGTTCCAGAAGACAGGTCTTATAATCATCTCTGAAGATATTCGCAAAGTGTTCCTGACCCAATACCTTTAACTCAGATTCATCCTCAATACACCTACCCCCATCATCCAAAAGGGACCAGATAGAGTTTTGGTTCCTGTGACAACATGGAAGTACTTTGTGTTGGATACACCTTCAAGTGCCCATTTGGAACGGATTTTGAGCTGCCAGGTCAATAAGTGGTGCTCCAAGATCTTCTTCTTTTTAGTCCTGAGCTGAGACAGGGATAACTGCTCCTCCTGTGAGAGGATACCAAAAGAGGAGTTGGAGAGTAAAGTGCTGATATCCATATCCAATCTCATCAAATCAACTTCCAAGAGAGAACTTTTATCTTTGATCCAGGCCTTAACATCCCTCTTGAGAGTGCGGAGTTTAAAGGAGAGGTGATTCATCACTGATCCAGGCATAGAGGGTGAAAGTCTGGGCCATCTATCAGTGAGCCAAGTAGAAAAATCTTGATCCATGAGCCATGATCTATTGAATTTAAAGGGGTAGTTACAGGAACCACGAGATTTATTCCACTCAAAACAGACAGGGAAATGATCGAAAATATTAGAGTGGAGAGTCCACACCCTATGAACTAAGAGGCAAGGGATTAGTGAGGAGGCAATTAAGAAGCGGTCGAGTCTTTTGTTGACTCCATGATCCCCCACCCTACCATTCCTCCAGGTGGGACCAGCAATAGAAGGGGCTACATCGATAAGTCCCATAGAGTCAAAAAGGCTCTTAAAGAAGGAAGCAAGGGGATCAAGTATAGCCTTAGTCCCCCAAATCTCAGAAGCACTCATGGTCAAGTTAAGGTCTCCCCCCAGAATCAAGCGAGGAGAATTGAGTAGTCCACCCCTGTGAACCCTATCTCATAAGTTATCCCTGTCTTTATAGGGGCCATAGCAGTTGATGATGTCAAGGATGGCATCCATGCCACGAAATTTTGCCTTGACAAGAATACCAGCGAGGGTCTCATAAGCACGACATTTGACCTTGCTAGGGTTCCAGGCAGTAAGGAGCCCACCCCAGAGACCGATGGCACTAATGGCACAAAATTTCCAGTTTGGAAGGAGCTTTGAGAAAACATACAAAGCTGGGTAAGTACTACACATAGTCTCTTGGAGGAGGATCATATCCGAGCGAATAGAATGAAAGAGAGAGCGGAGGCTACTCTATTTGGTCTTTCCCCCCAGACCCTTGACATTGAGAGAAAGTATCAGCATTAAGGAACAAAGTGGTGGGGAGGAGATGCACTAAGTCCCCAAGAATGTTTCCCTCTTGCAGCATCATTGATGCATACAGAGAGAGGGATGTAAGGAGGAGAGGCTGATGAAAGGTTATCAGAAAAACCCTTTTTTTCCTTCTTCTTCTTTCTTATGGTCACATTTTCGAATTGAATCGAGTTGAGGGGGAGGGTATTGGGGGAAGACGGTGTAACAGCTAAGAAAATCGACAGCATTTTATGAAGGGCGGGATCTGAGAAGAAGGGGATGAGATAGGACTACGGGGTGAGGAGAGTGTAGGGGAAGAGGTGGGTGCAGTGGGAAGTGGAGGAAAATCAACTAAAGAGGAGAGCACAAGGACCACAGGAGACAATGATGCATTCGGAGGAGTAACAAGTAAAGAATCAATAAGGTCGATAGAAGCTGGTGCCACTACCAGAGTCAAAGGAGTGGGCTCATGCAATGCCCTATCGACAGAGATAGTCGAGGGAACCAAAGGATAAAAGGGAGAGGAAAGTGGGGAGTCCCTAGAACCAACGACCAAGGGATTAACAGAAGAAACCACAGAGAAGGATTCATCTAGTACATGGCCAGGCTCACTAACAGTGGCAGGAGCCCCCACCAATACATCAATATCCTCAATCATAGCATCTGAGACATCCCCAAAGAGGGAAAGAGACTATGAATACATACCATTTTTTGCATCCTTTGATCGAGAGGAGTCGACTGTAGGACAGATCGGAGGGGGATTAGTCGGACCAGAATCGGGGGGAGAGTTCCTGAGTGAGGGGAAACTTCTCTGAAGGTGGCCTGTATCTCTGCAGTTACTGCACCGAAATGGGACATGTAAATAGTCCAACATTTGAATAAAGAGGCGGTCCTTACAGAGAATTTCGACATCAGCAAGAAGACCCAAGGAGATATCCATCTCGACCAGGACCCGAGCCACCCTTTTGTCGAAAGAGAGGTGGAAGTCTTCGTCGACTGCCACGAATCTACCGATAGTGTTTGCAATACCCTCAAGAATATGCAGACTCCAGAGAGGAAAGGGTAGGTGCAACAACAATACCCAGAGGTGACGCTTCGTCACCCTCTCCCGGAGAGGATCGAAGTGTGTATGCCAATGACCCGGGACTAATGACCTCGAACTGATATGCCAGATCTTCTCCAAAATGAGAGAGGCATGTTCAGCTTCCAAGAAGACGAAGACCGTCCATCCGTTGGAGAGGAGGCTAACATCCCATGCGTCGAGTGTGGTCAATGAATTAAGTTGGGATATTTCATGTGGAATCGCCCTTAATTCATAACAATGACTTATATTAAGATACTTGAGATTTTGGAGCTATCCAATTTGAGATGGCAATGATTCTAGGTATGTATAGTCATACAGACTCAACAATTGAAAGGAAGAAAGATGGCCTATCTCTTCAGGCAAATCCTTGATGGATAGATGGTCTAATCTAAGAAGCTGAAGCTGTTGTAGTTGCCCCACTGACGATGGGATTGATCTTATGTTCACATTCCAGGAGAGATCGAGAAGCTTGAAAGACGTAAGGCCGACTAGAAATCCTGATGAAACCACAGATATGCTGCCAGCTGTGGTCGAGACTTGAGAGGGAGGGAGGCGAGGGAAAAGTAAAGAGCAATCTCTCTCACTCACTCGGTCAAAGAACATTGTGCATTTTTATTGCCATACAGGAGGAGCATCCAGCTTTCTTGACAAAGTGTTAAAGCTTATGCGAATTTTGTGAAAGTTTATGGCAATTAAAGCTTAAATACGAATTCCAATATATACGATTTCTTAATCGATCTTTATCGAGCATCCGCCATTCTTCACAGAGGGTTGAAGTTTATGCTAATTTTATTAAAGTTTAGGCGAATTCTAATTATAGTTTTGGCTAATTTTAATGTATGCGATCTCCTTTATAAAATTTATGCTTTTCTTTTTTTATTTAAGTAAAAAGTGCATTGTGTTTTTTTGTTAAAATAAAACAATGCCTTTTTTAAGATGGTATGCGATTTCTTTGCGGTTCTCTTCTTTAAAGTAAATAACGCATCCAGATTTTTTAGTCTGGGATGGGGTGTTTATGAGATTTAGTGGGCAGGCTGAATTTCATACTGTCTATGTGACAGCTTTTTTATTTGATGAATCTTTCTTCACTGTTTATATTTTGATGTTTCCAAACTTCTACAGACTATGAGCATCCACTATGTGGATATGACAGTTACTACTTTATAGGTTGATGAGTTTTTAAGTTCTGAAAACATTACTGATTTTGAAACATTGATGTTTAAATCTTTATGGGGCTTTCAATAGAAAGTTTTGATGAGGTTTACTAGATGATACTTGCACAGTATTGAAGATCTTGATATTGAATATCTATCTTTTTGACTGTTTATATTTGATGGTTTTAAATGTTCTATTGTTTCGATGGGACTACATATGAGCAGATTTGAAGCTATGTAAGATGACATCTATCAGTTTTATCTAGCTCTTTATTGATGAACATTATGTGAATAAACTACTTTCTGTTTTGGATTGTAGTTTATGTTTTTTGATATTTCATGGATTGGATACAAGTTGATCTCCATATCAATTGTTATCTTTTTTTTGTAATAAGTATTTATATGCTGAATGAATGATGATAATGGACACTGCTCAGTTATTGATAGTGGTTCATTTGAGGTATGTAATTTTGAATAAAAATTACGATTTTTTTCTGTGAAAAAAGAAAAAAAAAAACGCATATGTATATGATTTTGTCTTAAAGTAAAAGGATACCATTTCCTTCTTAAAAAAATATTTGCGATTCTCATTTTTAAGCAAAAAGACGCATGCAATTTTATTATATTTTGGTTAAAGTAAAGCAAAGCCAATTTTTAAAATGGTATGCCGTTTTCTTTTTAAATTTAAGTAATTCTCTCTTTTAAAGCTAAAGCTCATGTGATTATCTTTGTAAAGTAAAACGACAGCCATTTTTAAAATAATGCTGCAAAGGGAATAACAAATGATGCTGTAATGATTTTATAAACAAAGAGAGTTATATAATAGTTGGTCTTTGTAAGAATTTTATAAACAAGGAGAGTTATATAATAATTGGTCTTTGTTTTGATTTGATTTTGATTATTAGTAATAATCATATTAATAAGATTAATATATTGAGATTTATAATAAATTATTAATACGAAGTTTTGGTTTTACATGGTGTGATCTAGAAAATACTTTTGAGAACCTTTACCCATATTCATATTTATAGATTGTATTGTATGGTCTTAGTGCAATGAAGGCTCAGAGATATAGCCATTGGAGTATAAGTTAGTTTTTTATTACCAAGTTTTAATTACCATGTTCACCTAGATTTAATATAATAGTTGTATCATTAATGAAGATAATCTAATAGTTATCTGAGATTTAATCTAATAGTTATCCAATATAAGCTTAATTTAAAAATTGATATATCAGTAATTGCACTTAAGTACAACTCATGAATTGAAATTAAGCTAATAGTTGTATCTAATAATCAAATAGTTGAAGTTGAAGTTTAATTTCTCGAAGTATCACAAACTCTAGTTATGTGTTAATTAAGCTAGTTTTTATTTTTTTGAAATTATTAATTATGAATTTTGGATGACGCCCATAAAATCAATTGGAGAGTAGACTTCTCTCATTCTCATCCATAGAAGAAAACAATACACTTTTCTCATTCTCATCCATAGAAGAAAAAGCATAGAAAAAGCATAGAAAAAGCATAGATGGTAGTCCACCCCAAAATTATAGAGGTCGAGAAAGTGGGTGAGTGTTGCATCTATAATTAAAAGAGTTTTCCCATCATAATTAGTAGTGGGAAAAGCTAGCAAGTTGATGTAAATCTAAATGCGGGTAATTACCAATATAATTGCACTTTCTCTTCCTCATCATCAAGACTTGAAGATCCAATCAAACGGCCAACAATGAGGAATTAGGACACATCATTGAACCAACCAATTGCATTACCTCTAGTAGAGGACAAGTGCCCCACCTTCATGTTCACATAATCAAAGAGGTACATTACCTTCCTCATGTAGCCTCTCAATCTTGATCATCTTGTGTTTAAGCTGCTTAAATGGATATTAATACTCATTTTGATCCTAGTGATTCCACTACCGGTGGATCTCGATGTGAAATTGTGTAGTTGGATCTCACTTCAAATCACTTAGGTGGTCTAGTCTTATTGGTATAAATGAGCAAGTATTCAATCTACTACATGTTCACATAATCACAAAGGTCAATCACCTCCAACATCTTTCTAGTATTGTTTTCTAGTGCTCCACCTTCATGTTCACATAATCATAAAATATTGATATATCGATTTTATAGAAGACTTGATTTCATTAGTACACCAGGATCCAGTGGGATATGTAATGTATACTTGAATAAAAGGAAAAATAGCTCGTTCCAAGTAGGGAGACATAGACAGATCGTGTGAAGACCAGCTAAAAGACATGGGCATGTGCAATGCATGCATTGAAGCACAAAACTTGTCAACAATGACACATGCACTTCATGCAGAAAAGCACACCACTTGGAAATTGAATGAAGCAAATCATTTGGAACTTGAATGGAAATATGTAAACCACGATAACTCACAGCCTTCACCAACACAACATGGAACATCTAATGTCTTGAATTAATTATGCAAACAAAAATGGCAACATTATTAGAAAAGGGCTATAAACATATAAACAAATTTGAATTAATATAAGTTTGAAATGGGAAAATGTCCATAGCCTTGATATGAAGCCAAATAAGTCCTCTCAAGTTTTTGATACTATTAGATGAATATTTCATGTTTTAAATTGGTCAAGATAAAATAAAATTTTCAAAATAATTTAGAACTTAGGTTATAATTTTCCTAGCGTTAATATTTTTATTGATAAGTCGAGAGTCGATTAATAAAATCCCTACCTATTGAAGGAAAGGACTAATGATGGAAACCACTACATTATAAAGTACAAGAGGGAACACAAAACCATGGAACTTATCTTTATTCGGTAGCTATGGAGTTATGTACTCTTTATTTACTTCATGCAAGTGGTTTTTAGGTGGCGTGGCGCGGTTACCCCTAAAATATCCCCATTCCAACCCCATTTCCCCTAATCTCTAGGTTACTTAGCCCAGGGAAAATCCAAATAAGCAATTCTCTTGCAACGTTCCATGCGATTATCTGTATTTTGGGGGGCGATTAAGCTTCCCTAAAGCAGATCTAACAAGTTATTCAAGTCTCAAAGAGAATATATCCTTCGTTTAGTGATATTGATCACTCAAGGATTTTGAGGATTATAGATATTATTCTATAAGTGTAATGTCCCAATTCAAAAATTCCCAACAAAGGAAGAATTTTGGAAAAATTGTCTTGACTAGTTTTAACCCAGGGGGATTCGAATGGCTCAAGAGGGTCTCGAATTTGGTAGGGACTGATGTGGGGAGTCTTAGGAATATTAAATAGACTCTATGATAGTTTTATGACAGGTCATATACATATACAACTTGAATTGGTGATGATCGAAAAAATGGAAAAATTACTAGCAATTTATGATGCAATTCCCCCTAGGGTGTGAGCAGAAATAGATCTCCAAATCCTAAGCAACCCTCCCAAAATTCAGAATGGAGTATGGGGATTGTAATTATAATTAATTCATTTTCATTTAATTTGGTTAATATTTCTGCAACAGAGGATTAAATCTTCGTATTCGAATGCATAATTTTAGTGATGTTTGCTTAAGTGAAATGACACAATAAAGCTCAACTTCGACTCATAAATGGTACATATAATGGTTCAAAGCAGATAAACATGAATATATACCATTGAAATCATTTCAATAGCTCAATATCAGCATATAACATTGACCCAAGTCGCAATATACATCAGATACACAATCTCCATTGAAATCCTGGAAAATCATCACATGGAAACTAGTCACAAGAAAGCTTGGAAATGTGAAAATTTTCATATGTATTTCTTCTGATTTCGACTTACAGATCAAGTGAACATGATATTACAAATACATACATCATACATCATCTTGGGCATCAACTAAACTCAATGGGGCGCAACCACCATTCACACTAATGCTCCTTCATAGAAAAATATGGAAATATGGAAGTGGAAGTTGATAGAATGGGAGGAAAGATGGGTGACGAACTGTAGCAGCCTCATATCTGCATTAAAAAAATCTATGAAGCTCTAAATTATAGGTATTAATGGCCTCTACCATGTCCAATTTGGATAAGAATCTCACTCTCTCGAAATTGGCTCACTAACAGGGTAAGTGTGCACTCAACGTGCAAAGGACAAGCAATTGCTCTCCAAATTCCAAAGGAAAATTCACAAATGATCAAAAGCCATTTCCATTCCTCATGAAATATTTTTATAAACCTCATAAGGTCCTCCAATGTTGAATTCATTCCCATAGGCTTCCTCCACCTCATTCTTGATGTTTAGTAACCTCCATGCCACTTGGCCTTCTCCTCAACCCTTCATCTTCCACCAAATTCGAATGGTTGCCTCTAACTCCCAAATTCGACCTCTTGGTGGCTATTTTTATCCCTCTCATGTCATATTTTTTTAATATGTCAGTAATCAGGTCTGATTTGTCATAGAATCTTCCATCATTGTTGTCATAAAGCACAGGGAATCTAGCTCCACATGGCACCTAGTTTATTCCTAGACTCTTCCTCTTCTATGGGGAGTTACTCCTCCTCACCCACTCAAATCCTTGGGCTCATGATATGTCATTTTATGAATTTTTATCTTCCAAGAACTTTCCATCACTCATAAATTCGAATTTGGGTTTAAGTCATGCCATGTGTAAGGAGGAATCTAGCTACCCAAGGCCCCCATGGACCTCCAAATGTCCTTATGAAGCAATGCCACTTTATCTTCTGCATATTTATTATTTGTATGACCCAAATTAATGTGTAAATGATAAAATAAGGTTCTCTTGGGTCCAATAGCTCCCTTATTGCAATAGTTAATGCCTCCTCCCCCAACCTTGGGAACTACTAGGTGGGTGAAACATTGTCAACTAGTAGACCTATTGGAATGGGGACATGAAAACCCTCCCTACCCAATATTGACTGACCTCAAGTAATGCCAAGTTTGGATGCTGCAAAATTTTCTCATCTTCCCAGGTGGCCTCCTCACTAGGAAAATCTTTCCATTGTACCAAATATTCATTTATTGTTGTACCAAATATTCCTTTATTGTACCAAATATTCCTTTAAAGTATATGAAACTAAAATGCACTGCCCTATAACCTTATTTAAACAAGAAACATGAAACACATTATGAATTTTGCTTCCCATGGGAAGCTCCAATTGATAGGCCACTTTCCCAACTTTTCGAATCACCTTTTAGGGACCATAAAATCTTGGTTTGAGATTTTATGAACCTTTACCTTTTATGGTGGTTTGTTTGTAGGGATGAAAACTCAAATACACCAAGTCATTCACTTGGAATGATCTCTCCATTCTATGTTGATCTGCATATTGGTTCTGTTGATTTAGAGCAACCTGCAAGTTATCTCTCAAACCCTTCAAAATTTCTTGACTTTCTTCAATCCAATCCTTATCCTTTGGAGCTCTACTATCACAAAAAATGTGGTCAATAAAAGTGGATGCATCATAACCATAAATTTCTTTAAAAGGAGACATGCCAATGGACATATGGAAAGTAGTAATGTAACAAAACTCACCCAAATGCAACCATTTTATCCGATGATTTTTGCTTCCCACTAACATAGTTCCCCAAGTAGCCTTCCTACCATTTATTCACCCTATTTGTTTGGCTATCAGTTTGGGGATGATAGCTTGTGCTAGGTGTCAATCTTTTCCCTGCCATTTTGAAGAGTTCTTGCCAAAATGCACTCAAAAATATGCTATCTCTACCACTAACAATGCTCTTAGGAAGCCCATGCAATTTGAAAAATTATTTAAAAAATAGTTCAGCCACTTGTGCAGCAGTAAAAGTGGTAGTAACAGCAAAGAAATGAGCAAATTTAGTGAGTTTTATCCACCAGCACAAATATGCAATCCTTACCAAATACTTTGGGAAAACCAGTGATGAAGTCCATGGAAATGCTCTCCCATTTTTGTGTTGGAATTGGCAAGGGATGTAAGAGACCAGCTGGATGAGTGTGCTCCACTTTATTTTACTTACATGTGGGGAATTCATTAAAATACTTCAAAACATCATCCTTAAACCATTTCCATACAAATATTTCCCTCAACATTCGATATGTTTTGAAGAAACCGAGGTGACCTGCTAGAGGAGAATCATTGTTGCTAGGAATTATGCACCTCTTGTGGACAAGAGTTGTTCCTCTAATCTGAATGGTTCAGATCTAGAACAAATGGATAAACAACAAGGAGGGAAGACTTCCCCTAGAGATTGTAGATATCTACAATGAATCCTCTGGTTTTTTTGCAGTATGATGTAAGTGTCTCCTATGGTGATGAATCTCCATAGATGTGCATGCACAATCACATCAAATAAACAAGCAAGATCAAAGGTACAAGAACATAATCTACAGTTCTATACTAGTGACGAAGGATTCCAGTAATAAAATGAAATGATTCAAACATAACACATTTGACGGGAAAGGAACCAACTTTGCATTAATAATGAAGAAGAAATCTTACAACCTTCTCCTTAGTGTTGTGATGATCCTTCACATGCCATAACTTGTCCTCAAAAGCTCCAACTTGCTCCTCCTACACTCACCCTAGATTAGGCCATAATCTCAATTCAACAGCATAAATTTTCTCTCTCTCAACCATGGGGTATGAGCGAGGTTTTATATGCCTTGGGAGGATAGGGATGGTTGAGTAAATGGTGGGTGAGGTGGAAGGGAGATCCCAAAAGGATGGATCTCAATTCTAAGTGGTTCTCAGGAGTAGGGATGAGGGTTCAATGAAGTCTTCCTTCAAGAAGCTTTGTGGAATCTTCTCTTTTCAAATTTTAACCTTAGACATCGCTTTTCTTCCACTGTGACAGAGCATTAGCAAGGTGGAACCACTCCTTGATTAAAGGGAGAAAGCAGTGGCATCGCTTATTTTCAAGACAAAATGAGCATTATTGGAGAAGGTAACGCCTCTTGCATTAAGGCCAAAGGCGGTGCGAGACTTTCATATGTAAAGTTAGAGTCTGGGCCAGTACTCAACTTCACAATTTGGGATTTTAGAAGAATTGCTTATGTTTGGGACCTCAACACATGATGGTGATGAGATTTATGTGTAACAGAATCCCCCCCAAAGCATGAGGCTAGAGGGATACAATAGGCGAGAGCTTTGAAAGAGCAAGTTATCACTTCGAGGCAAGAAATCGATTGATTGTAGATCATCATCAACCAAGGCTTCTGCAATACATCAATACTTTTGACTCATAACCAAATGATTCCTCATCATGGCTGCATACCAATACAAGGTATATCCATGAGGGAAACGAATAAACATGGCTACTAGAATACATCGTAGATCCATGTGAAGAAGACTCAAATTTATACATAGCTATCAGACATACAATGTAGGTCTATGCCATAGAGACACAAATTTGAGCACAACCATGAACATACAAATGTGGATCCATGCTAGGACTCATACAAAATACTCCATCGCAACATGGGGAAAGCAATGAGTGATTTAACAGATACCCAGGGTCTTCGTCCCTTCTTTCACAAAGTACGATTCTATTCATGTGATTACAATGTTTTGATGTCGAACATGGTAGAAACCACTTGATTACCGGTCAATGATGAAAACCGTTAACAAGTGCGAGCAAGATCACCATTAATGTCAATGATTCCCAAGGTACCCTAGTACAATCTCCTGAGTGTTAATAGATGATCTGATGTCAAACACTTAGTCGAATATTTCGACCAAATTTCAATGATGTGAACCTATGTCGAGAGCGGGAGAATCTATCATTGATGCATATCGATCTCAAGGTACTATCCTTTTGTTTCTAAGACTAATTTTTGGATGATGATCTAATGTCAACAGGAACAGTCTCATCGAAGGAGGGCCATGATGAATCCCACATCGATGACACAAAAATCAGAACAAAGTTCTGGTATTTTGAGTATGTTGTAATCATAGGATTGAGTCAAAAGGTACTGACACAAAGGTTGTTTTGACTACAGAGGTAAGCTTTCAATTTCCCTTTGAACATTGGGAGACACGACTGAAGACTTGGTAACATTGACTTAGACCAGACAGATACCAATACATAATGTGATAGTAGACGATGCATTCTTTGAAACACTGAAAGGAGTGACATGACTCATGAAAGTGGATCGACTTGGAAGCAAGCTGAATACCCAATTGACTTAATGAAATGCAGACAAGTGACATGTTCAAAGGTGACTAATAACTACCATTTATTTGCAAAATGAAATGGTTCCCTTCCCTTAATTTCCCCATCATGATTGATGAGTGCCTCTTTTTGTTTTTTCGAGTCCAAAGAGGGTAACAAACACTCGTTGTAGCTTATTCAGAGATAAGTCCATTCTCATATATTTCACAAACCTGAGAAAGGAGGGGTTTGTTCCCAAAAAAGGGTCTCTCGGTGTTTAGTTTAACTAGTCCATTAAAAGTTAACTCGGTATCGTTCATGTTTAGAGAGTCTGAACAAAAACGGAAGAAGACTCCAAAGGGTCCTTTTTCGTACAATTTAGTATCTAGGGCCCGAAAAAGTATAAAATAATACCTAAGAGAAATCATCCAGTCATGATTGGCTGTAGCGCTCCTTTTTTGTAACTAGTCAATCTGAACCGGAAAAGGGGTAAACTATCGCCAGAAATACGACTCTTCAAGTAATTTTATGAGCATGAAGAAGACAAGTTCGCTCGATGATCTTTTCACATTTAAGGAGTCTGAAAAGCGTTTAAAGAAGACTCCATTAGTGTTTCTTTTCGTGATCTACAGGTTTAACGAGCCAAAAAAGAAGCGAAAACGACTCAGAACTTTGATACTATGTTTAAATAGCATGATCGAAGTATCGAAATGAGCGCTCGACGAACTTTTCCATTTTCATGGAAGTATGAAAAATGAACTTACCCATAGCCAGTATCATTCACATTAGTCCCTGCAAGAACTTTATAAAAGACTATTAGCTCCTCAAAAATATAAAAATTGAATTTTACAACTATAGAAAAGGGCATTTTTTAATAAAAATAATTAAAAAATATAAAAATAATATAAAAACCCTAAAAAATATCATATAAAAGTCAATTGAAATAGTAAAAACAATTCATTTACCATTTACCAAGTTTTGGAGAGCCATTTGGAGTATTGTGTGCATATTTTCAGTTGCAGATTCCAGAGCCATTACTTGTCCATTTTTCGAGCTGTCATTCTCAGGCATGAGATAAAACCTTTCTCATCATTTTCATGGTTGCAATTTTCTCTTTTCAACATTTTAATTGATTTTTTAGGGATTTTTACCCTGGGTAAAATTTGTTTCCTGGGTAACGCGCTTCTCCCATACGAGAAAAGCAGTGCCCGATGAAAACTGCACCAACCACGCCTACATAGGCGGTGGCACCTCTTTGTCTCAAGGAGACAGAAGCGGTGTCGAAAATCACACCTTGAAAAGGGATGTCCTTTCCAAAATAGTAATTTTTAAGCATTTTGGAAGATTGATTATGTGTCTAATTGGTACATTCATTGTTTTTGGAAGTTCATCTTGGTCAAAATGGTGGTATGGAAAGAGAGGCAGCATGAGGACGATGATGCTCGAGCTGAGGTAGATGCGGCTTCTATAGCTACATTACAGGCTTGTGGCATTCTAAAATTGTTCCAAGCTCCCAGTATGATATCCCATGTAAGAATACTGGAGCACATTTTGCAGATGTGGAACCGGAACAACAACATTTGAGGTGGGGGGCCATATCTTTACTGTGGAGGTGGAAGATATTTATTTTCTCAACGAATTATCCAGGAGTGGAGCACCTATTACATTAACAGGCTCTCATGTGGGAGACATTACAACACAATAACTCATAGTTCGTCATTTCTATCCAGGCACTAAAATGTCGGGAAAGAAGATTCCCATCAAGGAAGTGATGGACTTGCCACTTCAGACTGTACTCTTTACTATGCAGAGGGTTGGAGGGAGACAAGGGGCTCACCAAGCTTCCCAGGCATACATGTTGTATGCCCTAGAGGCTATGGAACCTACTATTTTCAACTGGGCCGAAGGATTGCTTGTCGTGTTGAAGGATCAACTGACAAAGTGTCCGCAGGGGGAATTGAAACAATTTGGTTATGGGACTATCCTGACTTGTTTCTTCTTTGAGAGGGTACCTCTCCTGAGGCCATAGGTGGTATTTAATAAGCTGATAGATTGAGACCCCCGCATGTTGTGGTGGGTGGAGATCATGACCCATACTGGTAGTGGCGAAGCAAAGGTCAAGTACGGGAATCCATTCATTCGTTGGTTGGATGACCAAATCCTCATGATCAAGGATTATGCTTATGATGGGACCGAATTTCGAGGAGATCCATATCTACCTTTACTAGCTGGTGCTCAGTGGGGTAAAATTGGTAAGAAACAAGCTCAAGATGTTGGTTATTTTTGTATTTTCATGTTTTACGATTTTTATGAATGTTAACGAGACCTAATGTTTTCATGCAGATGTTGGAGATGCATGGCCTAGGGGTTCATCCCCAATGGATATATGAGTGGGGGCTCATTTTGTACATAGAGATGATGACGAGCTGGCCGAGATGGAGGAGAACCTTGGTCGGTTGAAATTATACATTCCAGATGATGCGATAGATGACCTCCCTAGGAGGTTCCAGAGACACATAGATGGACTACCTGGTCGTTTCAGTCGCTTGCTCTGTAGGGTAGCTAGGGCTATTATGTGCTATCATGAGCACCATTAGACATTCCGCATGATGTATACACTGAAAGCTAGCTAGCTTCAGTATTTTTTGAAATTTTGTATATGAAAGCTAGAGTGCTTCAGTCGGGGTCTCGTGACCATTATTTTTATAAAACACTTTATATATATACAGACTTATTTATGGTGTTCATATGTGTTTCAAATGGAAATGATATTTACATGAGTTTTAACATGTATTTTACTGTTTATTTAAATTTACAATGGACCAATATTTTATTTATAACAGTTATGTATGGGCAATGTACCGGTCTAGAATGTAATTTTCCAATGAGTTGGAAACCATGTTGTAAGACCTAGGAATGTCCCTGTAATTGATTGACTCGAACGACCTTTCTAATAGATGCACTCTTTGAAAGAGACGAAGAAGTGTGGTATTTCGGATGGTATAAATGTGGTTCAAATGACAAACCACTAGCTATGAGTCCATGAATACTACCAAGTCATGAATGTCCTGAGATGCAGCCTCGGTCAACAAACCTATCACTGCCTGATACTTGACGATGTTGTTGGTAGCTGGACCAATACAAACTTCCCTTGAACTGACTAAATCATGCACCGAGGAATACAAAACCCAAGCAGCTGAAGCAAGGTTCAAAGTGTGACAACAAGCACTATCAATGAAACCATAAAAAGCCATCAGATATGCATAATCAAAACGTGGTATAAACAATATTGACAAGAAACTCAAAACCATATTGAAAAGAAAAAAACACGCCAAAAAGTCAAACAATATACATATATACAAGGTACCATACATAAATGACTTCAAGCATAGTACCTATTTAGGTACAACCCATTGTGAGGTTTCTCGAAGGGTATCCCATCATAGTCTACAAGCTCGTAGGCCCCTTTCTCTAATATTTTACTGACGATAAAGGGACCGTACCACATAGATTTGAACTTCCCCTTCCCTAGCTTATCATGTCTCTGATTGTAAGTCAGGACTAGGTCACCTTCATTGAAGACACGAGGTTGAATAGACTTATCATACTGGGCCTTAACGCATTTTTTGTGTGCCTTATTAGCCAAGGAAGCATCTCTTCTATTTTCATCAAGGTTTGTTAAGTATAAAAATCGTTCTTCCTCGATGGAAGTGTTCGAGAGAAGTTCTACTAAAATTTTAAGGGATGGGATTCGACACTCGATAGGAAGGACAACTTCTAGTCCATAGACCAGTTGAAAGGGTGTGACATCCCCAAAATTTCCAAAAATTTAAATTTTTTCTCAGTAATAATAAATGCTAACTCGTAACCAGAATGCTAGTTTAATTATTAACTTTTAGTCTAGTTAACAGATAGATTATAAAGATAAGATGTAAAATGAAAAGTTAGGAGTTAAAACTCTTTGGTTGATTGTAACTAAACGACTTATTGCATTTACTTTCTAACTTAAAAATCTCATACTACTAACTGCACTAAATATGTACTGAAATTCAGTCTTGAATAGAATTGTTTATTTAAGGAGTTAAAAATCATTGAATTCAGATCATTAGTTTAATGATATGAAGGTGTATGATTCTGACGATTATTTATTTTCTTACTGAAGGTGGGCTTGAGGTTAGCCCAAGGCTTACTTCGCTTTTTCAAATCTAACACAAATTCGATACTTGTATAAGATTTTACAGGTAAAACTTTCTTCCAGGATACGATGTAAGAGACTTATAATTCGCAAGACTGAATGAGTAAGCTAGGAAATCTCTTCAAAATCTATTTATTGTCTAGATTATTAAGGTGTAAGAATCTCCAGGCCAAAATCCAATATTATTCTTTTTAGGTAGCACATTGAATTTGTTAGTGTGATCATTTGTTCTAAACAATAAATTATCAGATTGATAGTATATACTTTATAAACATGCTTTTCATTGTTTTTGGTATTAAAAACCCAAATACTTTCCATTTGGTATAATCTATGATTTCTGCGGCATGTAAATCCTAGCTCTTCCTTAAACCCTAGAATTATCATTTAATATTTTTAGTCACTAGAAACTAACTGCAAAAATCAAACCTAGCTTAAAACTCCATCATGCATATAAATGAAATGTTTAATGTTAACAAGGTAATGGTATTGCTTTTACACACTTGGAAAGGTTAACGAGCATATGCTTGATGCATAAATATCATATATAATCTAACAAAACTCTAACATGCATAAGTATGGATTGTTTACTTGTTACCATAATGCATAATATATCAATTATAACCTAGTAAAAAAATCCCAACATGTATTTTTTATCGTTTAACAATGCAATAGTATTGTTATTGCATAAATGGCAAGGTTGAAAAACATATATGTTATGCATAAATGTTAAATATATCCTAACTAAACTTCAACATGCAAACAAATATTTGTTAAAAGTTTAACTATGGTAATAATGCTATATTTACATGCATTGCAAGGTTGACAAGCATAAAAACATAAACTAACCTAAGCATATTCAATGCATAACGAATATACTACATTGACATATACCTTATGTAAAGAATTAATACTATGAACTAGTTTAAAACTTCAGAAAGCATATAAGCATGAATATAAAACTTAGCTCAAGGCTCCATCAAACTATAAAACGATGTGTTCATTTTTTTTATGTGGTGATAGGATTAAACTTTCCATTCAATGCAGGGTTAATGCACCGATCCAAAACTATATCCATATGCAAATAAATTCATGCTTAGTGGATTCCACGTGATGATTCTTTGCTCGAAGAAGGGTTTTGGTTTTAAACCCAATGCACTTGCATTAAAAGTTTTTACCCTAAAAACGCTCGAATTCCATTTCTTCGTTTATTGTGGGAAGGGGAGAGTGGCCGACAGGCCCTCGTCCTTCTCGACGTTTTTCAACAGTTGCTTAACTATGTTTGTTTGAGGTGATAGCAGGTTTGAAGCTTCTATTTGCCATAACCGTTCAACAAACTACATGCCAAAGAAAACCGGTAAGTCGTTTCAAAAACCTCCAAGCATTTTCATTTCTTTTATTTATTTATACCAAGCTCAAATTTGACAGTTCTAAGCCGTGGTTGTTTTATGCTAGGTGAAGAAAATATAGGCGACTGTTTATGGCAAAAGCTTGAGCTTGAAGGTTGCCGGGATAAAATATTGGGTAAGCCTTGGTTTCAACCTGGGGGTAACCTTCGCCGTGAATGTTTTTGCAGTGTTGCTGAAGTGTTTTTGTGGATTATTACGGCGATGTTCAAAGTTTACCGGTGGTTAAAAATGTTGTTTGAAAACTTCCTTTGCATTTTGCTTGCTCAGTCACTGAAATACATTTGAGGATATATAACCTCTGTAATTTTTTCCTTACGACAATAAATGTTTTCAATATTAAAATCTTCCAACATTTTGAGTATTATCTCAATTTGGAAATAAACTTGAGTTGATAAAAAAAATTCATATACTGAGATTTTCTTTTTTTAAATTGGAGAAATTAGTTAGGGTTTAAATCGTTTTTTTTTCTATAAAAGAAATGATATTTCACTGAAGATTTTTAAAAGGATAAAAATAAACTTGATAATCTTGGGCTTAAAGCAATAAAATAAATAGGAGTTAGTCTTTTTATTTACTCGGGAATTTACACAGAGTTAATTTGAAATTTGGTATTTTTAAAAGAAAAACCTAAAGGTATTAGTTATATACTTCCTATAAGAGATTTATCCTTATGGGTTTGGAGGTCTTGACCTCTAATTGAGGAAACTGTGTTAATTAACATAGTTTATATTGCTTAAAAACTATACTATGGAAACTCGACTGTAAATCTTTATATGAATAATTATTTACATCTATTTTACCCTAAATATTTTTATAAACAAAAATGACTTTTTGGGTGTGTGAGTTTGGTAGAAGTAAAAATTCTTTGGACTGTAAAAAATTAATGAGTAAATTTTGACAATAATTTAGCTCATAGGTTTTGAACCTTTAACCTATAATAACCAATCTTGTAAACCAGAGATAATCTTTGGTTTAGAAATCGTAAATATATTATAAATTAATAACTTAAGAAGACGTGCATTCTTCAAGTGTTTTTGGGTTAAAAATAAAAAGAACTAGAATTACTATAAACTATCCATTATTTAGTCAACCTGTATTAACATTTCTTTTATCTTTTTAATTATTTTGCAACCTAAATATATTTCTGTAGTCTATACATATATTTTTGTAAGTTATATATATTTCTGTAACTTATATACCTTTCCGTAACTTATATCTGTAACTTATAAATATTTATGTAACTTATATTTGTTTCTGTAACGTTTATCTATTTCTGTAAAACATTTCTGTTTCTGTAACTTATAACTATTTATATACTTATAACTATTTCTTTAACTTATAACTATATTTGTAACTTATATAAATTGTTATAGGTATATAGGGAAGAATTAGAGTAATACTAACTATTCAACATCCATAATACTATAATAAAACTAGATGAGAACATATGATGTTGTTTCTAGATAGTGTACCGAGTTTTACTATGGAAAATTATGGTTAAATAGTAATATTCATCTACTAATAAATTGTTAAGACATAAAATATATTCCTAACAAAAGAAAACAATAATACTTTTTGAGAAAGCTTTTGAACATTTATAAATTCCTTCAGAAAAATAAATTTAAAGATAATAACCAAAACAACTTAGAACCTAGATAATTGTAGAGGAGATAAATAACCTAAGAAGCACATTCCACCCAACCAATTCCTGAAGATAGCTTAGCTGTTGTCTTAGGACCCCTGAGTCTATCCACTGATCCACTTGGTTGAAAGCACTGAGTGAGAGGATGGGATATAAAACTCCTGGAACTCCACATAAGTATTAAACAGTAATACTTCTTCCTTCTGCAGTAAATAACTTAGCAAATCAGCTGCACTAGTTCTGTAATACAACTTTCACACTCAAACCACTTCTGCATCTCCCCTCCATCGAATATCTTATGCACACTTTTCACTTCATAAATTTCAAAAGTAAAAATTGAACAGCCTATTGCTGAATTTAATGGGTAAATATATGCATGCCTAGGTCTTTTGGTCAGTTTTTCACTTAATGAGCCACCTGCTCTTGTTCTGCTTTCTTGGGGAACATTACCACAAAATTAGGGAAGTTGCCCCCTGCAACTGCTAGAAGTGGTTGAGAATGCTTCCATGTGTCATTTTTCTCTCACCCCAATCTATTCCACCTAGTGGGCTAGTGGACACTCATTCAACAGCCTCCTTAGGCTATTTTTCTCATCTTTTATTTATTAAATAATAAAATATTCAACATAATTAATTACAATCATCCTTGACCCCACATAGTCAATAGTCTCAAACTTTACAATAAAAATAAAATATAAAGTCTTCTTAAACATAAAATGTTATTGCAATTTGGGGTATGTGACAAACACCCCCCCTTAAGTCCAACATCATCCTCATTTTTTCTTTATTCATCATCTTCAGAGCTTCCCTGGAACAGAATTGGATATGATGCCCGCATATGACTCTTCGATTCCCAAGTTGCTTCTTCTAGACTAAGGTGCTTCCATTGCACCTTCACCTGCCCAATGGTGCGGTTCCAAAGCAAGATCTCCCTCTTGTCGAGGATACAATCCGATTCCCCCAAAAAATCTTCTTCAGGTTCCACCTGCATAACATTCCAATTTATAACATGAGTAGCATCATGTACATATCTTTTTAAAACAGAGATATGAAAACATTATAAACTTTAATATTTGGTGGTAAAGCTAGTTGGTATGCCACCTGTCCAATTCTGGACAATATTTTTACCTTTATGAAAACATGTTTTCCCACCTAGAACTCTTTCTGAGTTCGTTTAAGATGTCCTTGACTCTTCTGTCTGTTTTGTGCAACCTTTAAATTACCTTGTACCTGTTTCACGGTTATTTCCATTTCCTTTAATAACTGAGATCCTAGTATTAACCTGTCAATGGGGTTACTCCATGAGATGGGAGTATTGAATTTTCTGATTGTAGTTTTCAGAGGAATTCCTTTTACTGATACCGTTTGTCCTTCATTATTTAAACAAGTAAAAGTTTTATCGAAACAATTTAACACTACTCGATGCTGTTCCAACCAATCCACATCATAGGAGCCTAACGAAAATACATTCATTCTTTATAGAAGCTTCGAACTGATTCATAAATAATATACAATCTTTCACAAAATCAATTACTTTTTTTTTTGTTGCTCCTGTAGCTAATTGAACCAGCCATGACTTTGCAAATTTCTCTACTGGTAGTTTACTTTTCTCCACTAAACTGGGAGAGACATAACTCGGGATAGCCCCTGGGTCAATTAAAATAGAAATGGGTTTATGGTTCAACATAACTTTGACTTCCACCATGGAAGTCTGATATTCAGCTTGCCTGTTTTCCAGTGCTACATTGATTACAGGCATCCCTCTCACTAAATACGCAACCTCCATTTCTTCCTGCACTGTATGAATGTCGTTGATGGTCTTTTTTTGTTAGGGCAGACTGATGCATAGTGAGGTCCCTGGCAATCCCAACATTTTATCGGTTCTTTACATTCGTTATTCTTAATGTAATTACTGTGAATATTCACAAATTCTTTATTTCTGGGGCCAGTAGGGTTTTGTTGGGAGTTACTTTTATTTCCTTGAAAACTTTTATGAGGAACATTACGTGCATTATTATTCCCAAAATTTTGATTAGGTGTGAAACCCTTCTTTTTATGTTCAAAATTATTAGACCTTTTAGCTTTTCATTTTGGCATGTTTTCCCTTTTTTGGTTATGCTCATAGCATAAATTTTCTTTTCGCATGGCCTATTCAAGGGTTTTAGGTTTATTGTATTCAATTCAGTCCTTAATATGAAAAGGTAAATAACTCGAAAACCACTTCACCTTGGGTTTCTCATCAACAATGTAAGGCACATAACGTAGTAAACTTAAAAATTTACTGTTTAGTTCCTTCATAATCATAGTTCCCAACTTCAAATCATAGAACTCTTTAGCTCGCTCTTCATAATACCACTCCAATATAAATTTCTCTTTAAAGTATTTTTTAAAGGTACTCTAGTTTATATTCTTTTCTTTTATTCCTTTTACTCGTTTTATGTCCTGCCACCAGATGTCTGCTTTTCCAATTAAGTTATATATTGCCATTCTAGCTTTTAACTGATTGGAGTAATTATAAATTTGAAAATACTTTTTCATTACGGACAGCCATGCTTCGACTTCCTCTCCTTTCTTTGTTTCACCATTGAAAGTTGGGGGCTTAATATTTGTAAACTCTTCATAAATCTCCTCATAGGGCTTATATTTTCTTTTTCTAGAATGATAATTATCCTCACTGCTGTCGCTAGAAAATTGACGATTTTGCCTGTGTAAATCACCATAAATTTCGGAGGAAGAACTGCTTTCAATTTTAGAGTGTTTGGACTTCTTACTTTTATGTTGGTAGGACGTATTATTGGATTCTATCTGTTTATCTTTCTCTTCATTCTAAAATTTTTCAATAATATTTGGTTCAGCTCCTATTGAACTCTTAGAATTCTTTCATTCACTTTTTTTAACCGTTTCCATTTTAATTTTTAATTCCTTAACGGTTTGTAGTAGTTCCGATGAATTATTAGTTATTTCTTCCTTAACATGTTATATTCTAGAATTACTTTGTTCATTTAATGGGGACCCTTCTTCTGCATATTCCTCAAGTCCTTCCATACCTGCAATTCTAGTTCAGAAAAATTTTCAGTACAACAACATTTTAGAAATAATAAATCAGTACGCATGAATTATATTTATTGTTTGTTTACGTGAGTTGAGCCACTTCAGGCCTAGTGTCTGAACGTGTGCTCTGATACCATATGTGACATCCCCAAAATTTCCAAAAATTTAAAATTTTTCTGAGCAATAATAAATGCTAACTCGTAACCAGAATGTTAGTTTAATGATTAACTTTTAGTCTAGTTAACAGATAGATTATAAAGAGAATACAAAAAATGAAAACTTAGGAGTTAAAACTCTTTGGTTAACTGTAACTAAACGAATTACTGCATTTACTTTCTAACTTAAATATCTTGTACTACTAACCGCACTAAATCTGTACTGAAATTCAGTCTTGAATAGAATTGTTTATTTAAGGAGTTAAAAATCGTTGAATTCAGATCATTAGCTTAATGACATGAAGGTGTATGATTCTTATGATTATTTTTTTTTTACTGAAGGGGGGCTTGAGGTTAGCCAGAGGCTTACTTAGTTTTTTCAAAGCTAACGCAAATTCAATACTTGTACAGGATTTTACAGGTAAAACTTTCTTCCAAGATACGATGTAAGAGACTTATAATTCGGAAGACTGAACAAGTAAGCTAGGAAAGCTCTTCAAAATCTATTTATTGTCTAGCTTATTGAGGTGTAAGAATCTCTAGGCCTAAAGCCAATATTATTCTTTCTAGGTATCATATTGAAGTTGTTAGTGTGATCATTTGTTCTAAACAATAAATTATCAGATTGATGGTATATACTTTATAAACATGCTTTTAATTGTTTTTGGTATTAAAAGGCCAAATACTTTCCATTTGGTATAAACTATGATTTATGCGGCATGTAAATCCTAGCTCTTCCTTAAGCCTTGGAATAATCATTTAATACTTTTAGTCACTAGAAACTAACTCCAAAAATCAAACCTAGCTTAAAACTCCATCATGCATATAAATGAAATGTTTAATGTTAACAAGGTAATGGTATTGCTTTTACACATTTGGCAAGGTTAAGGAGCATATGATTGATGCATAAATATCATATATCATCTAACAAAACTCTAACATGCATAAGTATGGATTGTTTGCTTTTACCATAATGCATAATATACCAATTATAACCTAGTAAAAAAATCCCAACATGTATTGTTTATCATTTAACAATGCAATAGTATTGTTATTGAATAAATGACAGAGTTGACAAACATATATGCTATGCATAAATGTTAAATATATCCTAACTAAACTTCAACATGCAAACAAAGATTTGTTAAAAGTTTAACTATGGTAATAATGCTATATTTACATGCATTGCAAGGTTGACAAGAATAAAAACATAAACTAACCTAAGCATATTCAATGCATAACGAATATACTACATTGACAAATACCTTATGTAAAGAATTAATACTATGAACTAGTTTAAAACTTCACAAATCATATAAGCATGAATATAAAACTTAGCTCAAGGCTCCATCAAACTATAAAACGATGTGTTTAGTTTTTTTTTCTATGGTGATAGTATTAAACTTTCCATGGTCCAAAACTATATCCATATGCAAATAAATTCATGCTTAGTGGATTCCACGTGTTGATTGTTTGCTTGAAGAAGGGTTTTGGTGTTAAATCCAATGCACTTGCATTAAAAGTTTTTACCCTAAAAACGCTCGGATGTAACTGAACATAATTAAATGTAACTAAACATAACTGAATGTAACTGAAAAAATCTGAATGTAACTTGACATAACTGAATGTAATTGAACAAAACTGAATGTAACTAGTGCTTCTCCATCAATGTCATCTTCAATAACCACTTGCATAAATTAAGTTGATTCCTTAATTAACTGAAACTTTTTTATCACCACTAAGACTCAACTGATGTCTTATTGATTCGAGTTCTCTTGTAGGCATGCATGGGAAATTCAAATTATCTCTCTATCTCTATAATCATCTCTATTTAATAAATTCTTCCTGGTCCCTATGTGTTTAATTAATTAATCATTTATATCATAACATACTCATAAGATTGTTTCCAAACTGTTGAATTTTAATGGTTATATCAGATCTTAAAAACATTTAGCATCATAACAGCATAACCATAAGCCAAAAGATCATTGAAAGATAGACAAGCACAACCATACAAAAAGAACACAGAGATTTATCCTAGGAAAACCCTAAAGGGAAAAACCCAGCAAAAGCTTCCTCAATATAGATGCCCCCCCAAAAAATAAAAGGTAAAACCCAAAATACTGATCCTCCTTCTTCTCCAGCCACAACTCTTTCTCTCTCTCTCTCTCTCATGCGCTACACAAGTGAGTGTGTGTGTTCCAAATGAGGAGCGCCACACCTCTATTTATATTCATCCGTTCACTTTAATAATTAATTCCAACATGTAGGCTCGATTTAATCATATAGGTTTGAGTTAAACATGTAGGCTCAAGTAACCACAACTGGGGTGTTAATGACCCACCTTTACAATTTGAGGGGACTACCTCATGACTCTTATTAGTTCTTCTGATTAGAAGCATCGGAGTATAAAGAAATACAATTGGTTCTCCCGATAGGACCATCGGGGACCACAAAAAGTACATATAGAATATTCTTCGAAGTTACAATATTTCAACACTCCCCCTTAATGAGAAGGGTACTCTACAAGAACATCAACAACAACAATAGTAGGAGAGAGATAGAGGACATCATCAACATCATCAGGGTAACACATCTATAAATCATTGGAAGCTCTTCAACATCATGTAGTCTTCATATTCAATCTTCAGTCTTCAGCAACAACAACTCTTTGACTACTTTGATTAATAACATCATCAACAACACTTTGACCTTTCGATCAGCAACAACATATTTAGCACTTTGACCTTTCAATCAGCAACAACATCTTCAGCACTTTGACCTTTCGATCACAACAACATCTTCAGCACTTTGACCTTTAGATCAGCAACATCATCATCATCATATTCTGATCTTTCGATCAACAACATCATCATCATCATATTCTGATCCTTCAATTGGCAACATCATCATCATACTTCAAACTTTCGAGAAGTACATCATCATCACACTCTGATATTTCGATCAATACGTCATCATCATCATACTTGAACTTTTGAACATCATCATCATCATCACACGCTAATCTTTCGATCACTACATCATCATCATCAGCAATAACCTGCAATCAACAGCTCAAAGACAAAAAGTCTTTGGATCACTTTTGGACTTAAAGTCCAGGGATGATGCAATCCCACCAAATTCTTGATAACCGAAGTCACTGGATTGATTACGGGATAATCAGTCCCTATCACTTTAGGACTAAGTCCAAGGATGATGCAATCCTAACACATTCACGGGGACCGAAATCTCTGAATACATTCTGAACAAAAGTTCAGGGATAATGCAATCCCACCACATTCACGGGAGGCGAAGCCTTCGGATACATTTTGAACAAAATTTCAGGGATGATGCAATCCCACCACATTCATGGGGGTTGAAGCCTCCAGATACATTTTGAACCAAAGTTTAGGGATGATGCAATCCCACCACATTCACGAGGGCCGAAGCCTCTGGATACATTTTGAACTGAAGTTCAGGGATGATGCAATCCCACCACATTCATGGGGGTTGAATCCTCTAGATACATTTTGAACCAAAGTTCAGGGATGATGCAATCCCACTACATTCACGGGGACTGAAGCCTCTGGATACATTTTGAACCGAAGTTCAGGGATGATGCAATCCCTCTACATTCACGAGGACCGAGGTAACCGGATCCATTATGGATAGATGTCCCAGGATGATACAATCCCTCTTCATTCTCGAGAACTGAGGTCACCGGATCCATTATGGACAGATGTCCTGGGATGATACAATCCCTCTTCATTCTCGAGAACCGAGGTCACCGGATCTCTTTAGGGAAAGTGCCCAGGGATGATACAATCCCACTGCAACATCACTACTCCCCCTTTCGAGGAAGGTCTTTCCGAACAACACCAAGCTTGTCTCGAAAGTGTTCGAACTTTACTCGAGACAGAGGCTTCGTCAGCACATCATCATCTAAACCATCATCATCTACATCTTCAGTATGTGAATACTGAACTATCACCATCTGTATCTCTAGTATGTGAATACTGAAAGCATCATCATCTATATCTTCAATATATAAATACTGAAAGTATCATCATCTCTATATTAAGTATATAAATACTGAATCACCATCTTCTGCATCTACAGTATGTAAATACTGAAACATCATCTATATCTTCTGTATGGGAATATTGAAACATCATCATCTGCATCTTATCTCGTATGTAGAAATACTGGATTTCTATGTGTTACAATTGAACACAGAGTTCTCTATCATCACAACTCTGGTTATCGCATAGAATCATTGTAGTATCCATCTTCAGGTCAAAGAGACCTGATATCAGCTTCCAAAGCCATATGGCTTCACAATTTAGCAGAGCAATCTGCTATGTATTCTGCTTCAGCCATGCTAAGAGAAACACTGGACTGTTTCCTGCTAAACCATGAACTCATAGCAAATCCCAGACAATAACATCTACCTGATGTGCTTCTTCTGTCTGAGACACTTCCAGCCCAATCTGCATCTGTATAGCCATATAGTCTCTACTCATGGTTACCATCATAGTATAGACCAACATCTATAGTCCCTTTCAGATATCTCATCAGATGTTTTGCAGCTACCAAGTGAACCCGTCTAGGTTGAACTAGATATTGACTCAGAGTGTTCACAGCAAAACAAATGTCAGGTCCGGTGTTTGTTAAGTACATCAATGACCCAATGATTTATCTGTATTGAGTCACATCCACTAAGTCTGATGACTCATCAGCTAACAACTTTAGGTTGGAATCCATGGGTGTGGCCATGGCTTTGCATTCCAACATATTGAATCTTTTCAATATCTCTACTGCATACTTTCCCTGGTTGAGAAAGATTCCTTCTAAACTTTGCCATACTTCTAGACCTAGGAAATAATGCATTAACCCAAGGTTTTTCATCTCAAATTCTTCTGCAAGTTTCTTCTTGCTTTCCATAATCTGTTTCTCATTCCCTGTCAAGAATAAGTCATCCACATATAATAGTAGTATGACAAGTTCATCTTCTACAGCCTTGAGGTAAAGGTTAGGATCAGCTTTACTCTTGGTAAAGCCCATGCTCGTCGGGAAACTATCTATTCTTCCATACCAAGCTCTGGGAGCTTGCTTCAGGCCATAGAGGGCCTTCTTCAACTTGCATACGTGAGTCCATCTGCCTTCAACTTCAAATCCTCGTGACTATTCGATGTAAAACTCTTCCTCAATCATACCATTAAGGAAGGCTTGTCTTTACTTCATCATGGAAGAAACTACCATGATAGTTCTGAAGGAAGTGTACCTTGCTTCCTGGAGTAAGTGTCTCTTCAAAATTAATTCCCTCTTTCTAATAGAAACCTCTAGCCACAAGTCTTTCCTTACTTCTATCAGCAACATATTCTATCTTGCAAATCCATTTGGAAGATACCACATTCTTGATTTCTGGTTTGAGTACTATATCCCAAACATCATTCTAGTATTCCTTCCTCATAACATCTTCTGTGAGTTCGTCGTGTCAGGTCATCAACATATCCTAGTCTTCTGCATTTAACCTTGAAGGTTGGAACCCACTTTACTCTTGGTAAAGTCTCGATCCATCAGGAAGCTATCCATCATGTTATATCATGTCAAACTCAGATATATTATGTAGTCACTCCCCCTGAAGTGGAGAATCATCTTCCCTCTTCATTCTGTACAGGTGGTTCTATTCTTGATATATACTTCTAGTGGGTCTGGTTAATAGAGTATGTCATGTCATAGTCTATTCTTTCTTAGGAAAATCACGAACCTTGCTTTGTACACTTGTTCTTGTAGATCCATATGGAATATACTACGTACTTCCCTTCATGTCTCAAAACCATATCGTATACATCATTCCCCATGATCAACTGTTACTCTTTGATCATAGCTTCTTTTATAGCTGGAAAGGTTAGCATCAATGATGTCACCTAACTATGTTACACAACTAGAGTGTGTCTGAGGCCTCTTAATTTGGTTTGGAAGTTTCGCCATTCTTTTCTTCATCTTGAGTTATATCTCGTACCCATGGTGGTCTTTCATCCTTCGAGGTCGATCTACCACTCTCTGAAGCCCTTTCTTCCGTCATGGTGTCTCTGACCCTAGGAGCTTCAGATTCATGTTTATTGGAGCGAATCTTGAATTGTCATCACTTGTTCTTCGGAACAAGTCTCCTCCTTCGTTTCTTGTAGGAGGTTGTACAGGACCTTTCCTACAATTCAAATGCACCAGTTGCATGGTTAGAACTATTTCATAAAACATATGCATAATGACAAATTCTTATGCAACTGTTTAGCCAATACAACATTCATCCATATCTTACAGAAACTTTCTAGATGCCTTCCATCTCTACCATGACATCATTTGAGATTGTGCATTAATCCAATATGTCGGCAAAGATGTTTCATTCTAGATAAGTAGCAATGGAGAGTTGTATAGTACCATGAGCTACTCACCCATCACATGCATATTAGTAGTATACTGTCATTAATGCAAACAATCTATCATGCATAACACATCAACTGAATATAATCAAATGTATAACAAAACAATATCATGAAATGACAATTGAATACTTATCTTTTATTCATTTTGTGGGTAGACTCCTTCTTGATCCTTCTACTTCATCATCTTCTTCATTCATGACATCATTCTTTCTCATCCAAATGCTAAGATGGATAAGGGGTTCTTCAAGAATTGAGTTCTTCATATTACTCATTACTTGAGGGATATTCTTTGAATCATGAGCGCTTGATCTTCAGTTGCTCCCATCTTCTCTTTTCTTATGATGAGTTGATTTTCTTCTTGTGGAAGGCTTTAGCCTCATTTCCCTTTGGAACTAGAACCTCTCTACTTATGTATGTGACCAATTCATTTTCTTCAGAGAGATCAAATACTTCTATGCTTGGAAGTTGTCAAATTCACCAAGATTATCATCAAGCTGATGAGAACCTTAAATGGAAATAGCAAAATATTAGATCTTACCGATTTGAGGTGTCTGTCCTAGTTCCGGAGCTGGCTGAGCTGGCTAAATTAAATCATTGTATGGGTAGCTAATCCCTAAAGGAGACTTGTAGAACTTGTTGACCATGATTAGCTATGGATCACATAGTATATCCTCGAGACTTAATACAACATAAGTTCCAGACTTGATACAACACAAGTGTATGACCTTAATACAACATAAGGTCATGATCTTAATACAACATAAGATCCTAGTACAAGCATTTCTCCCGAATAGGACTTAATACAACATAAGGTCATAGCTTAATACAACATCATCTCTTTAACTTAATACAACATAAGTTCCATGGAGAAAATATGAACCTAATACAACATAAATTTCGGACTTGATACAACACAAGTCTCATGGGAATGACTCTCGAAGTTGCACTCTCAACATCTAGTACTATGAATTGTAGCAAGTGAGTTTGCAAGCATTGGTTGGCTTGCCTATGCAGTAGTTGTAAAAAAAATATAACCAATTAGTATTGAAACATTGATCAATAGTAAGAGTATTACAAAATGAGAAAAAATATTTTTTTGAAAAATTACGAGGGGATGATATTGGTTTCCCCCTTCCAAGTGCCCATATTGTGAGCAATGTTTCCATGACAACTCTTTTTTTTCATTCCTTTGCATTTTGTACAAGGGAAATAACATTTTCCATTACCGATTATAGATTTAACACTGAAGGGTTGATTCCGATCATTTTTCAAAACATTGTTGCTTTTATCAGTACTGTATACAGAATCGATAAATGCATGCATAGCAGCAATTCGTTCATATCTACTAGCAAATTGAGGGACAAGATTGTCTGACATTATGCTATGTTTCAATAAAATATATTATGAAGCCACTATTAGAAGAAAAATAAAAAAGATCAAATCATTAACCCAATCAAACAAAATTATATCAAAAGTAGGTATAGATACCGTTGATCAACAAAACAAAAAATAGAACTAAGTAGAGTTCTCCAACTCCCTCTAAAGTCCTTCAATGAATTATCCTTTTTGAATTTAACCAGAAAACCTAAATACCTTTTCTGCCTGAATATTTTTACAGTTTTTCCCAATTGATCGTAAACAAAGTAAATAACTTTCGACGGGAATATCGTTTAAGCGAAAATAGGGGGAAAAAATGACACCTAATAGTAAATGTCTCTGATTGTCACTTAAAAGACACCTCCGACCATCGCTTAAGGTACGCCCAAAGACGTTAAATATAAAGACGTTAAATATTGTATGTTTCTTTAAATGACACTTGGTTCTTTTTCTAAAAAACCCGTGAAAATGATCTCTAGCCAACGTTAAAAAGTGGTTTTTAACTTTTGACGTCGGTATAAACATTGAATTTGACCGCAAAGTGTTAAAAACATCATTAAAATTTAAAATGTGAATATTTTATTTGAAATGAATTTTCATATTTATTTATTAATTTGAAAAATGTCTAAATACATATTATATATCAATTATGTATTAATTATATTGGTGAGTTTTTTAATATTTATTTTATAATATACACAAAACACTTAAAAGTAAAATAAAGTCAAACCTACATTTTTCATGTCTTAAAATATTTGTGATTTTTTCATTATTAGGGTAAAAAAATATTAAATTAAGTAAAATAGTGTTAAATTTCTAGCTTATAAAAATCTAATACATTTTATATTTAAAATCCCAAGGTTTTTCATATGTCACACATTAAAAAAAATATAGATAAAATATGGTTAAAATTTGTTTATGAAATATTTCATGATGATGTTAATGATTAGGACCATTGAGACTAAATTGGGTGTAGCAAATTTTAAGAAAAAATGGTAAGGAATTAGTTGGTTTTCTTTAGAATTTTATTTATTTATTTGAAAAGATTAGAGAGAATATTTCATAAATATTTATGGTTTTGATGAGTAAAAAGTTTACTAAGTTCAATATTTTTTTTTTAAATTTAGGTCTAAGATGAGCATAAGTGGGACATCCTAGAAGAAAGTGTTTTCCATCATTTTCCTTCTAAATATCACAAAGATCATGAATTATTTTATCCCACAATTTTAAGAATTACCATACTTGTTGGAAGACTCAACATAGCATTTAGGCAAAGACTATAATACACACATAGGAAACCATCAAAATGAGCTTATGGGAATAACATTAAACTTCCTTGAATTCATCTTGAATTGGGTATTTGTACATAGTAGAGTTGGTTGGATCGGTTATACCCTCTCCTACTAATAGCTCATTATAACACCCTAGTTTTTGAACCCTTGATATAATGATGTACATATGAACGATGAAATGCCTTAAAGGCTAAACAAATTGTATTTTAAAACATTAATATAAAAGTATAACTAGTTGTGGTTGAGGCAAACACTAAAGAAAATGGGGACCTATGAATCTACCAGTGAGAAGGAAATGGGGTTGTAAACAGCCTAGGGGGGGTTATAACATGACCCTATATTTAACCTAGACCCTTAAAGTATTTTAATGATACTTTAATCTTTTACCTTTTGAACATTGTAATTTATGCTTCAGGCTTAGTGGCATGCTAAATGAAAGTTTAATAACACATATGGGGTGTGAGTCTTTTTGGAGAGACCACGTGGGAAATGTATACCATGTAGCTAAGGCATGCATCCATAAAGATTTGGATGCAATCTCCCATTTTCTTGCTTGCTCCCACACAAGGGAATTCTATTGTTTTGATTTTTGCCAATGAACCTTTTTTCCTAGGTTGGGAGTATGGATTCTGAATTTGTCATTCAAGTTTAGTTATGAAGCTGAAAATATGATAACTAATAATTGCTAGGTGATGATTGTCCTATCAAAACCATAATTGAGATACCATTGAAATGTTGAACTATGTGTGAACTTTCCTCGATGGAAATTCTAAGCATTGGTTGACAATGGAAGCCTAGTGTAATTTATTGCATTATTGTGTTTTGGAATAGATATCGAGGAAGGGGTTGCAATGTTTGGTTTGGAACTGGTCAAAGCCAATTTCTTGGAACTGGAAAGAAAGAATCATGCTATTGGTGTGAAATTGGTGAGTGCCAAGTTCTGAAAGATAACCTGGTGGGGAATTACTCTATTCACCTATCAAATTCATTTTTCTATCAACCTTGAGCGCTCTTCTGGTAGATTCATAGTCTCAGCTCATGGGTGGCACCTTGTTAAGAGGCTTATGATCATCAATGAAGCCTATGGTTGGGTGGAGCGTACCTCACACACACTAGTTTCTCAATTTGTTAAGTATTCATATAAGTTCTCTTTCTCTATATTATCCATTTTATTAAATTGTGTTTGATTTAATGAATGGAGTGATTCATAAAGGATTTGAATTATTGTTGCATTGAATTCATCCATATAAGTATTATGTTTTGTATTATAATGAATTGTTTTTAATTGTACAGTTAATGAATGGATGAAATTACTAGAGAATTGAGTTATGTATTGTGCATGGTTATGTAAGAATGTAGTTTATATGGTTATACTTGAAAATTTGTATGTCTGAACTAGTTTTATGAATATGTAAAAGGGGAATTGGAATGTCTTCCTATTCTTGTTGTTATGTGTCTAGGATGATTGGGAACATGTTTATGGTTTAGTGGTCCTATGTTCCATATTTACATTCTATTGTGAATGTATGATGTTTGAATAGAAATGGAGAGATATGCTAAAGGTTCATGACCTATAGTAGTATGGTCTAAATTATCTGTAAGTGAATTTTGATATAATTGAGCTCTAATCACAAAGTTCTTGGAGTGCTTAAGAGCTTCATAGTGTTATTCAATGGAAATTTTTATTCTTAATGGAAATTATGGTGTAATTCTATGGTTTTGGCTAATGATTGATAAGATTTGTATTTTTGCTTGTGTTGAGTATGGAGATTTGCACTTGGAGTATTTATACTTAATTTCTATATAATTTTTTATGCATTTTTTCCTGCATGAGTAACAAAGAAGTATGCATATGAAATTATTTTCTTGGGTTTATGTTGTCGACAATAATGACAATTTATTGTAAGGAAATATTCTAAATGTAATTGATTCTATGGTGAATACATACTTCCTGTAGGAAGTCACTTTATTTCATGTAAGTTAATTTGTTCTAGATTTGTTTGAATGTGGTGAATTGCTTATGCCTAGAGTATTCATTCACCATAGGATTTGTTTTTTCCTAATTGATATACCCATAGAATCTGAGGTTCTTTGGATGTTCTAGGGTGGCTAACAAGGTTTACTGTAACATGGTACATTACACTCATTAACCTCTATTTTCTTTAGGATGTATACATTTACACACTTTATAATATAATATTACATATGTATGATGACTATTAGAAGGGCACCATGCCTCATCCAACATCTCCCCCACCCTAACAATATTCTTCATCTAGAAGAAAACAATAGAAATGCAGCAACATCACGAGTCTATGCTCTTGCCGAAATAGTCCTCAATGTGCACCCACCATTCATATCGGTCTACATAGGTCACTCATCTACAATAGCCACCAGTTAGATAGGAAGATGCACGTGTACACGTTTATACCATGACCTATTACTCTTTAGCCTTCGTCTTCAATCTAGTTGTAGTTAGTCGAAGTCTCACCCTCTCACTAAGGTGGTTGACTACCCTTACTGCAAGGACGTATTTTGGTTTAAATCCTCATCCTTTCCCATATGGTTGACTTTACCTCGACTCAATCATAGGAATTTTGGTTATTTGACTTTTTGTACCATTTCTCTGCCTTCTAGCTTCGAAGGTCATAACCCAAGAACCGATATTCAATTCTACAATGGGGGCTCACATTTAATTGTTCTTTGTGTCATCATCTTTGTGTTAAGCTCTCTATATGTGGTGTCATATGTCTTTTGCTTTGAATGTCATCTTTGTCTTCATGAGGTTTTATAATACCTATAATTTTCATTATGTTTTATGTTCATTATGCATGATCTTGCTTTGCTAATGATGGTTGACTACTTTATATTCAACTTAAAAAATGATTTGACTATACTCATAAAGAGTTGGCTAAAAACCGGCTTATGTTACAATGTTAAAAGAAATTTCCTACAAGAATGATACACTTTTCATCCCCTCTATTCTTTAATTGACTTTAAATATTACAATAAAGTCACATGAGCATTCACATATCACATATCGATCTCATAGCTACCAACTAGCTATAGATCTTGCTTACATAATAATTATGATTTTAGTATGAATAAAGACTCGACCCCAAAATTAAGATCGAGACCACATTAAGGGATCAATAAAGAGACCAAAGTTAAGAATCGACCATTTTTAAGCATCAACCATATCTATACTCGACCACAATTTACAAGAACAAATGCTATATGTCTTCATCAACCCAAAATTAATATCAATGAGGATTGTAATATCGACCAAAATGAAGAGTCGAGTAAAGTGAAGGATCGACCCCATAAAAATCTCCGATTTCACTCAAACATTCGACCAAAATATTCTCCAAACATTAATTATCCAACAAAGTGCTATAATGTGCCAAATGAATTAGTATTTCATTAATCATAAGATTATTTATGTGGTTTATATGTTTTTTTGGCTGATAGGTGGGTGAAAATTATCTAGTCTGTAGCCGCTCACCCAGAACCCTTGGAGGACGGAAATGATGCCAATGTTGGAAGACTCGACACAGCATTCGACAAAAGAAAACCATATACACAGAAGACAAGCACATGGGCCAAAGGTTAACAATTTTTATTTTAACAATTTTTATTTTTTTCTTTAAGTTTAGTTAAAAGAGTTCAAGATTTGTTTTGCTATCTTTTAGATTATGGTTCATCAGTGTTCTATGGTATATTAATTATCTATTTTACTCAATTTCTTTGTCTCGCAATAATTTATACTTAAATTTAAATTTGATAATACTTTTAATGATACCAATATTCTACAAAATAACCTCCTGCTTGCTTTATACTATAATGCCTTAGCCAAGAATTAGTTTCTTTATGCCATCCCTTTTTAATACATGGGTGGCTTTGGCTAGATTTTGAAGAAATATTAAGAGCCCTCTTGTCTTTTGTGTTAGTTGTCATTTACATGTTCATTTACCTAGTCATAACCATACTCTTAATGGGGGATATCAATTTCTATGAGGAGGATTATTAAGATAGGGTGTTTTGCTTTTAATTTCAAGATTATAAGCTATAAAATACTTTTGGATTTGATTGATCTTCCTCCATGACTCTTTAGAGACGTTGTAGCCCAAAATTTTACATCCATATAAGATAACAAGAGTGATAAGCATCTCAAAGAGGGTTTGGTTTTTTCCACAACAATAAGTAGATCTATAGTTAATCTTAAGACCAAAATAGTCTTTCGACCATTCATTAATCATCTTCCCAATGTTATAGTTTTAGTTAAGCTTGTGATAAAGTCAACTCCAAGATATTTGTATGAAACCAATTCCTCTAAGTTATTCTCATACACAAACTTAGCCTAACTTAAATTATCCCTTTTGGATTTGATTACTATAACCCTTGTTTTTTTAAGTATCTACTAATATAACTCTACTAGAAAATAAATGGTTGATAATTCTTAATTGCTTGTGGATATCAAAGTGATGCCTAATTATAAGAAACATATTTCGAACATGAAAAGGAGCTTGGCATAGTTCTAGTTAAAGAAGTTTCATCACAACGTGCTTCTTTCGAGCATGATTTTTCACATTTTATTGAGAAATCAAAGAAAAAACTTAATGTATTTGTGTTGATTTTTCTATAATAGAAATATGTTTTAGTTTTGAAATGTCCCTACATTTTAAATGGTAATTTCAAAACTTTACACAATCCAACTCCAAAAAAAACGACACAATTATAACAAATCACATATATAGATACTCCAATAAAATCGACACAACTATAGCAAATCACATAAATCTATATACTACAATCCCCATGTATATTAAAGAGGGTAAAATTGAGCTTATGAAAACTTGGGCTCTTTTACAAACATACACAAATGTGAGAATGATTATAACATATAATTACTAGTAAAACAAGTGGAATAAGCAACAAAGTTGCTTAGTACCTGCCTCCTAAGAAGAGATTGAAAATATATAGCAATAGGATAATTTTGCTATAAAAATATATGATAAAACAAATATAATTACAATTTGAAAGAAATTAAAACAAAAATGAATTAAAAAATGTCCATTTAAATACAATATAGGTTATTGCAATGTAGCATAAAACAAGCATATTCAAGCTTCCTTACATACTTCTAGTAATATTCTTGACTTATGTTATAAAAATATGCAAGTTTCTTTATAGACTAGCATAAATAGGAAATGAGAAATAATAGCTTATAAGACTATAAATTAATATCATTGTTGTGAGAATAGTTTATTTATATTTTATTATAAATTTATAATGTTATACAAATATGCAAGTTTTTTTTATAGACTAGCATAAATAGGAAATGAGAAATAATAGCTTATAAGACTATAAATTAATCTCATTGTTGTGAGAATAGTTTATTTATATTTTATTATAAATTTATAATTTAAATTTAAAATAAATTTAATTATTTTAAATTGGAAAAAAAATATTTTTTAATGGGATATCATTTTTATTTTTTTAATTTTATTATTATGATGTCATTGTTGCCACATGTCAACTCAAATCCATTTACCAAATTCCAAAGTTTACATCATCTTCTATCCAGCAATAAGTTGTTTACAAAATAGTTTTTTAACAAAATTAAAAAAAAATATTTTACAAATCCCTAAGTTATACTTTATAAAACAGATTTTAATTTTTTTGATAGAGAGCAACTAATACAAAGTCAAAAGGGTTTGACTTGCAGCCGATTACAATATACACTGCCTGCGGCAGGTATAATAACATGCATTTTTCAATAATTAAAGAAATTTTTTTATAGTGTTAAAATACATTGTTTAATATTTAATAATTTAAAATTGTTTTTAAGTAATAATTATTATAGTATGAAATTAAAAAAATAATAAATAATATAACAAAATTAATTAATAATAATAGATTAGTTTAAATAATAATAATAATTTAAGTTAATCAATAATAATAATAATATAATATATTAAATAATAATATATTATATATATTAAATATTATATATATAATTACGAGTTATCCATGCATCAACAAAGAGTTATCTATGCATCAATTTGGTTGGAGAATACACCTATCCCATATTCATGCAATTTAGAAAAAGTGTAGGTGTTAATCTACCCCAAAATCTCAAATAAAAACATTTATTGATATAAATATCCATAAAATTTAACTTAATTAGTTTGTATTATAATTTTGTTTATAAAAAATAGAAAATTGTATTTTTAGTTTTTAATAAAGACTTGCTATATCATTTAGATTTTCAAAATTTCAAAACTAAATAATTTAATTATGAATAGTTAATATATTTTTAGTTATTTAAGATATTTTCAAGATAATCAAAATGTTAGAGTTAGATTATTTAATTTAGAATTTCAAAACCAAATAATTTAATTACGAGTACTTAATATATTATTTAGTTATTTAAGATGTGATAAAGATTATCAAAGGTTATAAGTTGGACTATCTCAATTAAGATGAATTTAAAGTGTTATAAATTTAACGTTCAATAATATTTGAACTTATATTTTTTAAATTTAAACTTCATTTTCAACTCACGATTTAAATAAAATGCTAAAATGTTTTAGCAATTAGAAGAACTTTCAAGGTGATTTTGAAGTCATTGTTTATTCAAGATTTAAATAAATAAAATGTTTTACCCTTATACTAACTTTCAAAGAAGGTGGTTTTGAATTCATGGTTTATGGTTTTGAATTCATGGTTTAAATCAAATGTGTTTGAAAGCTTTTTAAATTCTTGGATTCCGCGGGGCTTCACTTCAATGCAAAAAATCCTTGGTCTCACTTATTTCAAAGCAAAGATATCTGGTTCTCTCTAAGATGGAATCTTATTATTTTTTGGTGAGCATTGTCTGGATACCAAATTCACGAGCCAGGGCTAACTACAAAACCTAATAAACCAGAATATGGCTCCCACCACATTCGTACAAGAATTTTCTAAAATACAACCTACCTATACACACTAACCTAGTATCTCATCAATTTTTATAAGAAAATATGCCAAGCGTGAGAAAGTGGACCTCGCAATATCTTTGAAAATGAAAACAAATATGCTTGTTCATGCTTGTTCTTAACGTGTGGAGGGATGGAATTGAACGCTCTTGACAATATGCTTTCCGTTGTCCATTTATTCATTTTCTCAATATTCGAAACGTGAAATGAAAAAACTTGGAAAATACGCGGAAATTTGGACTTTGTGAGATCAATATATGAAGCTTTGTAGCAATAGATATCTGCAATGGCTTGTTATGATTTATGAGTTTGTTTGAGACTTGTACTGGCAATATATATCTGCAATAGCTTGCTCTGACTTCTGAGTTTTGCGTGACATAGCAGTTTCGAAATCCTCCATAGTCAGGCTGATATCTTGAATTTTAGCTCTCCTCTGTATGCAGATTCCGTGTTTCCTATTTGCTTGAGAGTCAAAGTGTAGTAATTTTGAGATTTTTCCAGATATACCACCTGGGTGAGGTTTCTTCTTGTTTTGTTATTAAGGGGATTGCATAACATATAATTACATTCTATCTGTCGAGGGAGCTATGGAAAATGCGTCTGATCGGGGCTTCATCTCTGGATTTATTGGTGTGGGCATACACATGACAATCCAGCGCATACTTTAGCACATCCTCATTGCCAATCGCTGCCAAAAAGAGTTGGCAGAACTGAAAGATCTGGTAATGAGCATTGAGCTTACCATCATGCACATCCAGAAAAACCGCCTGGTATTCAGAACTAGGGAATCAAATGAAAGGGATTCAGCTGTCAACGGATGGCTGGAAGGCTTGGACAGTCTTCTCCTTGAAGCATCAAAAATGGTGCAGCGGTGCTCAATACCAAAGTCCCATGGTAATTTTTTTGGTTGTCAAACTGAAAAGAAGATCAATCATATAATATTAGACATTAGAAAGCATGAAGAATTGTCTCCTTTACTTGTCCGAATTCCAAATAATGACCAAGTGGGAGCCAGTCAGAAGGTCCTAGGGGGACTTGAGCAGACCAAGGACCGACTTGAAGCCGTGGCTTCTTGTGCAACGACTTCGCAAGCGGCTACTGCTCCAAGAGGCACAGCGAGGAAGAACTTGACACTGGAAGCAAAACAAGCTTTTGCAAATCTGGAGAAGTTTCTGACAGATAATGGAGAGGCTAGAAAAATTTGCATGCTTCGCAAGGCTGAACGCGAAGAAGCTCAGATTCTCAATAAACTCTGCAAAAGCCAAAAGGTACACAATCATTTTAGCGATGGTTTATTTATTTGTCTCACTGTTTTGCAAAGGCCGTCTGTTACAAGTCTGAGGACTGATTTCTGTAATCAAATAGACGTTAATTTGATTAAAGATGTCAATGAAGAAGATTTAAAAATAAGGTTGAATTAGAGACTGCAGCAGAGTACAAGTTTTGTGTTTTGCTTAGAAGATATATGGGGACGAAATGCAGAGGAATTGTTGCGGGGATTGGGTATTCTAGACACTGTAAGTGACCGCATCAAGTGCAAAGTTATTGTCAGTTCTACAGATCCCACTGCATTGCCTAATCAGTACACAATAACAATAGAGGAACCAGTTATAGTGGGACAAAAACAAGCTCTTGCAAAACTGGAGGAGCTTGTGATAGATGATGTAAAGTCTAACAAGATTGGTGTTGTTGGAAAGTGTGGAGCAGGAAAAACTCTCCTCCTCAAAACTCTCTTCAACAGACAAAAGGTGCTTAGTCATTTTAGCGACGGTTTATTACTTTGGCTCAATGTTACACAAAGACCGTCTGTTAAAACTCTTATGAATGATCTCTGTAAACAAATAGCCATACAAAAAAGAGTAGATTTGAGGAAAGCTATCAAAGAAGAAGATGAATTGAGAGAGCAACTAAGCCAGAGTAGCAGGTTTTTGTTGTGGGATAAATCGATGCGCTGGATTTTGGAAATGCTTGCGAGCTGCGTGGGAATCAACCCTGTTAACTCATTGTGCCCGAGTTCTAGTCTCGCCAGATTCTGGCAATGAATAATATCCTGCGGAATGTTGCCGGAGAAGGCATTTCCCTGCAATTCGAGAATTTTAAGCGAATTCCATTTCGGGAAGGCAGGTAGCTTGCCCGACAGGTTTGCAAAAGATGCAGAGAACACTAACAATGTTGGCGCGGACCAGATTTTGTGAGGAAGGATGCCGCCGAGAGGATTGTTCGAAACATTCAAGTATTGAAGTTGGGGGGAATCAGTAAGCTTGGCAGGGATTCCGCCCGTGAGATTATTCATCGACAGTTCCGCGTAAGTTAAATTGGATGGCTTTCCCAAAAGACCTTGGGGTATCGAGCCATTGAACCTGTTATCTTGCATTCAGAGACGCCAGAGCGAACGGCACCGGGGGACGCTGGAAGGGATATAATTTTTATTTTTTTAATTTTATTATTATGACGTCAGGTGGACACATGTCAACTCAAATCCAGATACCAAATCCCAAAGCTGACATCATCTTCTATCCACCAATCAGTTGTTTACAAAAATAGTTTTTTAACAAAATTAAAAAAAATATTTTACAAATCCCTAAGTCTTACTTTGCAAAATAGGTTTTGATTTTTTAAAACTGCCTCAAAAGGCACCAAGTAATAGAAAAGTCAAAGCAAAGTCAAAGGTGATAGATTACAATATACCTGCCTGCCTGAGGCAGGTATAATAAGTTGTAGTTTAAAGAGTTTATTATAACTTGGGCAGTGTTACTTTTTCTTGAGATTCGACAGTGATTATTTGTTATTTTATTGCCAGAGAGACAAACGCCATGGGCGCAACGATTAAAGGCAAGGAAATCGACATAGATCTTGGAACAACTTACAACTGCGTAGAAGCTGAACCACTCCTTCCATTGTTGCTTTCACTCCCTCTGAGAGATTTGTTGGTGACGCTGCCAAAAACCAGATGGCAACTAATCCCCACAACACCGTCTAGGAAGGAGATTCACCGATCGCTCTGTGCAGAGTGATGTTAAACTATGGCCCTTTACTGTTGTTGCCGGAGACAATGAAAAGCCAATGATTCAAGTTGATTACAAGGGCGATAGGAAGATGTAAGAGATCTCTTCCATGGTATTAATGAAAATGAAGACGACAACTGCAACATACTTCAACTCTGATGTAAAAAATGTCGTGATCACAGTGCCATCCTATTTTAGTGATTCTTAGAGGAAGGCTACTAGAGACGTGGCTACTGTTGCCGGTCTTAACACCATGAAAATTATTAATGAGCCTACTGTCACATCTCTAGCTTATGGATTTGAGGAAGAGGTTTATTCCACTCATGGAAAGAAGACTGTACCTGGAGGAGGTACCTTTGATGCATCCAATGTCATTGTTGAAAGAGGTAAGTTTGAGGTAAAGGTTGTTGGAGGGGACACGCATTTGGGTGGGAAGATTTTGACAACAGAATGGTCAATCACTGTGGTCAAGGATAAAGAAAAAAAATTTCTAAGTAAATAGAAGTAAATATTTATAGCTGACATTTACATGAGGAACGTTAAAAGTAAATATTTATAGCCGACATTTACATGAGGAAATGAGTAACGTTACATCATCTCCCTCATAACTGGAAATCATAAGTAAATAGAAGTAAATATTTATAACCCACATTTACATGAGGAACGTTGTACATAAACAACATCTCCTTCATAATATTTATAGCCGACATTAACATGAGGAACGTTATATAACGTTACAAGATCTCCCCCATACTGGGCTATACTGGGTTGTAGAGCGCCTCTAGGCGCAATAACACAACACTATTACTTTAGTTTCTCCTATAACATAATAATTGTATTCTTCATGTAAGTAAAGCCTTAACATAATCCATAGTTTATTTATTATGTACACTTATGGAAATGAGTGTTCTTAAAAACATGTAAGAATTACAAAGCATTGACTTGGGTGACTTCACAAAAATAAAACACATAAAATACAAAAGTACTATAGAGACACCTATATAAGTGGTTCACCCAACTATCGGATACTCCCACCAAAAATTTTCTATCTCTTTATTAATTTATCTTAAATAAGAAGGGATACAATCTACAACACATGCTGATATATTTTCACGATATAAACTTGGATTCCACAATATCATAAATTTTTCCTTGCTTATTCAGCAAGAATAGAAGGGACTTCATAGTATTCTAAACCATAAATGATTTAACCATAATGTTTATCTTTCTAATATAATCAACATCACACATGAAAGGCTTGTTTTCATTTAGCTAAACATGTTTTCTCATGAAGAAGCTTGATCCAACTCCATTAACTCAATAATTACTTCAGTTCTTAAATACTCCAACCCTATTTGGAATTCTTTATAATTATATAATATCATAAGAAAGAATAGAGTTGCTGATATTTCCATCCTATTATATAAATAAGGCTAGTTGTAGCTCTCGTCTCCCAAGTAAGGTAATAATGTTTTTAGTTCTCTTGGTAATAGAAAGAGCTTTATATATCACCCAACATAGCATGGATGATATTTTAGTATTCTTCTATTCCACTGGAATTAAATAAACAATAATATGGTCATGTATCATAAAAATTTGTCATTAATTTAAGTAAATAGGTATGCTACATTTTAAAACATATGTAAAATATTTGCTTCCTATTAAGGAGGCCTAAATATTTCTCATATTAAAAATCTACATACTATAATAATATACATATGAATGATATAAAGGATGAGAGGGCTTTGCGCCCTTTACCTACACAATAGGTTCATTATTTATGTAATCAAGGACTAAGGAGGGACATGCCCTTGAATATCTAAGTGTAGATACAATACTATGGAATTGGCTCAAATAGAGATTGCCTCCTCTTCTTCAAAAAATTTAGACAATAAATATGTACTCGGTTATATCAGATCGAATTCAAAACAAGAATTTTATTTTATTTACTTGATTAAGACAACTCTTTACTATCTCCCATTGTTATCATAGAGATAATTATATAAAAATATTGGGAATCGACCATCCTCCAAGAATTACACCGCTTCCATCAGAAATAGATGCAACCCAAAAAGGACTAGTGTATAATATATAGAGGTTTCCCTTCCCGATAGAAACCAAAAGAGTTTAACCTAAATACTTATACTCTATAAAGGCCATATAGATGGAGTTGACCATCCTCATGGAGGTTGGTCCTCTGTGTTAAGTAATAAACAATGATATGATTATATGGAATAATAATGATATTAAGGGTATCGTCCCTCCATATGGAAGACACTTCTTCATCAATTTGTACACTTGAATAAAGGAACAAAAAATATTTATATATATCCAGAAACTTAAAACGGAGGTGACCCTTTCAACTGGAGGTTGCTCCTCAACTTTCAAAACACATCAAAAGTAGAAGATTACTTAAGGGACAAAATGAGAATTTTTCCCTCCATTTCAAGCAGAGATATTAAATAATACTAAAGACTGATACAAGATGAGGATTTGACATTCGATTCATCATACCTTGAAGTTAATATTTGAATCCCCAAACTCTATAGTTTATGCAAAAACCAACACAGAAGGAAATCTCAAGTAAATGGAGTTGGTATCTCCTTCAAAGCGTCTCCATAATTTTCCATGCATGATATCAAGACCTCAAAAATGATGGTGTTTTCCCCATTAGAAATTTTCTTTTTCCTAAATCCAATATCTTACTTCCTTCTAACTGAACACTCATTCCATCTCGAGAAAAATTCTAACTTGATCCCCCCCAACTTGCCCCTTTTCTCCTCCTCATAACCATATTCAACAGTTTCCAAATATTGGAAGGTTAATAATGACTTAACTTCCACATAATGCTAGCAATAATCATCTTCTATAAAAAAAATCACATAATACTCATGACACATGCCTCCAATCACATACTTAAACTCTTTAATGTAGTGTAAGTCTAACCTTTAGTAATAATTTTAGTTTTATTTATGATCCTTCTTATTACGATTATATGTCAATAATATTTTAACATTGATTCACCTTATACTAATGATAGTTAGGGAAGAAGAGGGGTGTAACATGTTTCCCCACTTAGAATAACAACGTCCTAGGTGTTCTTATTTTAATATCCAAAAGTATCCACATCTTCGACATTTCCTTTGGAAACTCTTTTGAGATCTTCAAAGTTTCTTGTTTTTCTCAACATGTTCTAAACATAACAAGATATTTATAACACTTATATTATAACATATGCATAGATATGATCCTTGTTAAATCAAAAGAAGCATAAATAACAAGTTCCTTTGGAACATATTGTTCTTGCTTTTCATAACCACTCTCTAGAGTTTATTCTTCCTGTCAAGATGTGTTTGCATCATATGTTAGTGACACATGACATATTAAAAAAATTATGGTGAAATCACTCATGCATTTGTATCACATGGCACATAACTTAACCTTTATATCCATACTTCTGGTATGATAGTACTTTTTCCTCAGGTACCTTTAATCATTCCATTTTTCTTTGCAACATAAATACTCATATCAAACTAACATAACATGTATATAATCATAATTTTTCTTCACATATTACAAAACATATAATAATTAAAGCATTTCCAATGCGCATAATAACAATATTTTTTATCACATTTGTCACAAGAGGATTCACTTCATACATAACTCTGCAAATAATGTTTCATCATTCATCATACAAAATACCAAAAATCACACACACATACCTTTTGTATGACATTGATGTTCTAAGCACTTCTTGGATGAAATCTTCTTTCAGAAGTTTTGGCATGCATATATACACGAGGTTCATCTCCTCACTAAACCACAAGTTCATATGCAAGACTCCTCAACCTGTATATATAATATTTATCTGATATAAGGACGATACCCTTCATTGGATTTTTATAGCTCTTAGGCGTAACTCCTACATAGAGCCTGGAAGCCCACATATCTCTTATCCTAAAATATTAACATCACAAAAGATATCACTAAAGAATCTAACACCTCACCTTATAAAATTGAGCACATAGATATGTGGAAAAACAAACAACTCACAAGATAGATCACACATTTTACTCAGCAATTGAAGAATGAAACAATGTAAAAATGGCTTGCAGCTGTGAATGATTTCATTAATCAAAAAATTAATTATATAGTAATTACAATGAAGTACAATGGCATAAATATCCACATGCAATTTGAATCCACATGAGGAAATTCGAATTGATTAGACTCTACTTTACTGTAGGTAGCTAAGACCTTGTCTAAATCACTGTCAAAGGACTCAATAGTTAACTGACCTTGTCTAAATCACTATCAGAGGACTCAATAGTTAACTGACCTTGTCTAAACCATCACTGGAGTTCATCGAAGTTCTAAAACACAACTCAAGTGTTACATTCAGTGTTGACTAAGGCTAACTTATTGTGGTAGGTGAAAAATGCGCCCCTCCTACATGAAACCATGCAAACCTAGTGCTAACTGAATGTAGAGGAATAGAACTAAATGTAACTGACTCCTAACTTAGCTTGACTAGTCAACAACTCAACTAAACTGGCCTTGGTTGGTTTCAGCACTCCCAGTGGCTCCTAAATTGTAGGGATTGGTCTAGGAGGATCCTAAACTGATGCATGCAACTGCAATCAATGGAAGTAGGCCTAAATTAGTGTTCCCCACACTTTACTAACTGAAACGTGTGCCCCAATTAGGCCAAGTGGACCCAATGGTGCTAGTGACTAAAAATGCACTGAATGGTCTCTCGATTTAGACATGACACCTGATTAAGACATATGACCAAATTGGACAAGGGAGCATTAATAATCCTAATACCCCCCCTGAATGATAACTTGGACAATCTATGGGCCCTGGTAACTAAGACCATAGGTCACCCATTACATCAAGTAAAATAAAGTAACTGCTTAATACAGGGAGATGGTGAAAAAACCACATGGGAAAAAAGCCCCCCCTCTATCTAAGCAGGTGGAATCAATTCTCAAGTTTAAAAACTTTGAAAATATGTTGCTGCAATATTCATCTTTGTGAGGTAGCGAAGTGGCATGCATGGTGTGTTGTGCACAGGTATTATGGGGCTTGGCATGTAGACTTCTCCTTCTTCTCCAAAAATGATGATGGAAGGAAGGAGGAATGTAATCTTTGTCTCTTCCTAGATAAAGAGGTGTATGATCATATCCATTCTTCTGAATGTAGTGAGACTGATCCCTTTCCATATAGCATCTTACAGGAAGTCTATTGCATCTCTCTGAAGGAGGTAAGATTCCATGGCATAGGGAAAGGGTCTATCCTTTCTAAGTGTCAAGTGAGTTTCTCGTCATCTTCCTAGCTTCCAGTTTGGAAGTAGGGACTGAATATAGATCTGAGTCACCCTAAATCTTAGTCTCATAAACTAATAAATATGGATCTATAATACTAGTAGAAGCTGCAAAAGAAGTAGATGCAATGATTTTACCTTCCCTTGCAAGTGGCTGCTAAGATTGCACTGGTTCTAAAGGAGGCATGAAATATGAGAACTCATATGCTTTTGAAGCATGATTTGCAACACCCTTCGCTATGATGTTCCCAGTAGAGATATATGTGATATCCACTGAGTCAGGACCAAATATCACTTGCTTTGGAGATCTAGTATGGGTCATCTGATAGACAAATAACATGTTTGAAGCTAGGGAGGGAACAAATAGCACATCTTTGAACCTTCCATGTTCAAGCTTGACAGAGCCCTTCCCTTTTGTTTTGACTTTACTGTTATTGCCCATCTGAATACTAGGACCATCAAAGAACTGAAAAGAAGAGAATGATTCTCTAGATGCATCCATATGGTTGGAAGCTCCAGAATCAATGAGCAATACATGTGTTGATTTGGAGCAAGCCTTCAGTGCATGGCCTTTCCTTTGGTATTCTTCATCTTCTTCTTCAGATTCATCCTTCCTTGTGCTAGCAGGTGCATAAATGTTATGTTTTTTCAAAAGAAGAGCCATTTCATCAAGTTGTCTTCTCATACATGAGCTTTCTGAATGAAAGCCCCTTCCACAGAAATAGCATAGGACCTTTCCTTTACATTTCTTCTTGCTTCTCTTTGAACCTAAAGGCTCCTTTGACTGCTCTTTCTTCACAGGAGACTCATCTCATTGCTTTCCTTTGTCATTCGCTACCTTATCTCCTCTTGCAACCAGAGCTTGATCTTTGGAAGATCGAATGATCCCCATTTGGATCAATTTATCATTCTCAGAAGTGAGAGATTGGATGAAGGCATCAAGAGTGGGCATCTTCCAATTTGGAGTAGTGAGCCTTACTATTTGGAAGGTTGATAGAAAGACTGAGTAGTCTGCATTGAGCTCTGTGAGAATGGAAAGGATGAGTTGATCTTCATCATTCTCAACTTTGCATTGCTTCAAGTGATATATCAGGTTCTTGAACTTTTTGAAGAATTCATTCAACGATTCAAAGTTCGATGAATTAAGAGTGATCAGATCATTTTCTAGCTGATGGACCCTCATCTCACCTTGCTTATGAAATAAGGAGGAAAGCTTGTTCCAAATATCCTTGGGAGTCTTCAACCCTTGGATGTGGAATGGAAGATCTCGAGAAACTGAGGAGAACAAGTGTCTAAAGAGCTGCTTGGTGCGAAACAATACCTCCATGTCTTCCTTCCACTGGTGATAGTTGAAGGGAGTGAAAGGCTCTACTGGATGAATAATTTTGAATGCAATAAGAAGGACTGAGCTGTTGTAGCGAATGCTGTGAGAAGAAAGGGCTGCTTGTAGCGAATGCTGTGAGAAGAGCTGATAACTTGTCACACAATCAAACATACAAATTAAGGTCGTCAGTTTGCACTTTTGGAATTTCCTTCACACCTAGCATAGTTGATCAAGCAAGCTTGATCAACAATTTCCTAACTTGGGATATTAAGTGGTAAATTCTCCGCTTCTGGTGTAGTACTAGAAGGAGCAATTTTGCTAAAAAAAAATGATCCAGCTGGAGATCTGAGGAGGAGAGGTGCCTTGTCTGCCAAGTCTCTAATACCATATAAAATTGAGTGCATAGATCTATGGACAAACACACAACTCACAATATAGATCACATAATTTACTCAACAATTGAAGAATGAAACAGTGAAAAAACGGCTTGCAGCTGTGAATGATTTCATTAATAAAAAAAGTAATTAGATAGTAATTACAATGAAGTATAATGGCTTAAATAGCCACATGCAATTTGAATCCACATGAGGAAATTTGAATTGATTAGACTCTACTTGATTGTATGTAACTAAGACCTTATCTAAATCACTGTCGAAGGACTCAATAGTTAACTGACCTTGTCTAAACCATAACCGAATTTCATCATAGTTCTAAAACACAACTCAAGTGTTACATTCAATGTTGACTAAGGCTAACTGACTGTGGTAGGTGATAAATGCACCCCTCCTGCATCCAGCCATGTAGACCTAGCACTAACTGAATTTAGATGACTAGAATTGAAAGTAACTGGCTCCTAACTTCGCTTGACTAGTCACTAACTCAACTGAACTGACCTTGGTTGGTTTCGACACTCCCAATGGCTCCTAAATTATAGGGATTGGTCTAGGAGGCTCCTAAAATGATGCATGCAAGTGCAATGAGTGGTATTAGGCCTCAATTAGTGTTCCCCACACTTTAGTAACTGAAACATCTTCCCCAATTAGGCCAAGTGGACCCAATGGTGCTAGTGACTAAAAATAGACTGGATGGACTCCTGATTTAGACATATGACCAAATTGGACAAGGGAGGATGAATAATCCTAATACCCCCCCCTGAATGCTAACTTGTACAATCTGTGGGCTGTGGTAACTAAGACCATAGGTCACCCATTACATCAAGTAAAATAAAGTAACTGCTTAATACAAGGAGTTGGGGCAAAATCCACATGGGAAAAAATCCCCCCCTCTCTCTAAGCATGTAGAATCGGGTCTCGGGTTTGAAAAAATTGAAAATATGTTGATGCAATCTTCATCTCTATGAGGTAGCGAAGCAACATGCATGGTGTGTTGTGCACAGGTATTCTGGGGCCTGGCATGTAGACTTCTCCTTCTTCTCCAAAAATGATGATGGAAGGAAGGATGAATGTAACCTTTGTCTCTTGCTGGATGAAGAGGTGTATGATCATATGCATTCTTCTAAATGTAGTGATAATGATCCCTTTCCATATAGAATCTTACAGGGAGTCTATTGCATCTCTCTGAAGGAGGTAATATTGCATGGCATAGCGCAAGGGTCTTTCCTTTCTAAGTGTCAGGTGAGTTTCCAACAATCTTCCTAGCTTCCAGTTTGGAAGTAGGGACTGAATCTAGATCCGAGTCACCCTGAATCTCAATCTCATAAAATGATAAAGATGGATTTGCAATACTAGGAGAAGCTGCAAAAGAAGTAGATGCAATGATTTTACCTTCCCTTGCAAGTGGCTGCTGAGAGTGCACTGGTTCTGAAGGAGGCATGAAATATGAGAACTCATATGATTTTGAAGCATGATTTGCAACACCCTTCGCTATGATGTTCCCAGTGGAGATATCTGTGATCTCCACTAAGTTAGGACCAAATATCACTCACTTTGGAGATCTAGTATGGGTCATCTGATAGACAGATAATAGGTTTGAAGCTAGGGATGGAGCAAATAGCACATCTCTGAACCTTCCATGTTTGAGCTTAACAGATCCCTTCCCTTTTGTTTTGAATTTACTATTATTTCCCATCTGAATACTAGGACCATCAAAGGACTGAAAAGAAGAGAATGATTCTCTAGATGCAGCCATATGGTTGGAAGCTCCAAAATCAATGAGGAAAACATGTGCTGATGTGCATCAAGCCTTCAATGCATGGCCTTTCCTTCGGTATTCTTCATCTTCTTCTTCAGAGCCATCCTTCCTTGCGCTAGCAGGTGCAGAAATGTTATGTTTCTTCAAAAGAAAAGCCATTTCATCAAGTTGTCTTCTCATACAAGATCTTTCTGAATGAAAGCCCCTTCCACAGTAAGAGCAGAGGACCTTGCCTTTTCCATTCTTCTTGCTTCTCTTCGAACCTAAAGGCTCCTTTGACTGCTCTTTCTTCATAGGAGACTCATCTCTTTCCTTCCCTTTTTCATTTGCTACATTATCTCCTCTTGCAACCAGATCTTGATCTTTGGAAGATCGAATGATCGCCATTTGGATCAATTTATCATTCTCAGAAGTGAGAGATTGGATGAAGGCATTAAGAGTGGGCATCTTACAATTTGGAGTAGTGAGCCTTACTGTTTAGAAGGTTGATAAAAAGACTGGGTAGTCTGCATTTAGCTTTGTGAGAATGGTAAGGATGAGTTGAACTTCATCCTTCTCCACTTTGCATTGCTTCAACTGATATATCAGGTTCTTGAACTTTGTGAAGAATTCATTCAGTGATTCGAAGTTGGATGGATTAAGAGTGATCAGATCATTTTCTAGCTGATGGACCCTTATCTCATCCTGCTTATCAAATAAGGAGGCAATCTTGTTCCAAATCTCCTTGGGAGTCTTCAATCCTTGGATGTGGAATCAAATATCTCAAGAAACTGAGGAGAACAAGTGTCCATGGGCTTCATCAAGCTTGTTCCAATACTTTTATTTGTCATGATCTAAAGCTGGAACTGTCTATGTTTCTTTTATGAGTCTGAAGATCTGCTTGCTGCAGAGGAGTACCTCCATGTATTCCTTCCACTGATGATAATGGAAGGGATTTAGAGGCTGTACTGGATGAACCATTTTGAATCTAGTAATATGGACTGAGTTGCTGTAGCGAATGCGGTGAGAAGAAAGGGTTGTTTGTAGTGAATGCTGTGAGAAGAGATGATAACCTGTCACACAATCAAGCATACAAAGTAAGGTCAACAGTCTGCACTTTTGGAATTTCCTTCACACCTAGCATAGTTGATCAAGCAATCTTAATCAACAATTTCCTAACTTGTGATATTAAGTGGTTAATTCTCCGCTTTTGGTGCAGTATTGGAAGGAGCAATTTTGCTAAAAAAAAAAATGATCCCGCAGGAAATATGAGGAGGAGAGGTGCCTTGTCTTCCCAAGCTCTGATACCATATAAAATTGAGCACATAGATCTATAGACAAACACACAACTCACAAGATAGATCACACAATTTACTCAGCAATTGAAGAATGAAACAGTGCAAAAATGGCTTGCAGCTGTGAATGCTTTCATTAATCACAAAAGTAATTAGATAGTAATTACAATGAAGTGCAATGGCTTAAATAGCCACATGCAATTCGAATCCACATGAGGAAATTCGAATTGATTAGACTTTACTTGACTGTAGGTAACTAAGACCTTGTCTAAATCACTGTTGGAGGACTCAATAGTTAACCGACCTTGTCTAAACCATAACAGGAGTTCATCGGAGTTCTAAAACACAACTCAAGTGTTACATTCAGTGTTGAATAAGGATAACTGACTGTGGTAGGTGAGAAATGCGCCCCTCATACATGCATCCATGCAAACCTAGCGCTAACTGAATGTAGAGGACTAGAACTGAAGTAAGTGACTCCTAACTTAGCTTGACTAGTCTCCAACTCAACTGAACTGACCTTGGTTGGTTTCGGCACTCCCAGTGGCTCCTAAATTGTAGGGATTGGTCTAGGAGGCTCCTAAACTCATGCATGCAAGTGTAATCAGTGGCAATAGGCCTTAATTAGTGTTCCCCACACTTTAGTAGCTGAAACATGTGCCCCAATTAGGCCAAGTGGACCCAATGGTGCTAGTGACTAAAAATAGACTGGATGGACTCCTGATTTAGACATGACTCCTGATTTAGACATATGACCAAATTGGACAAGGGAGGATTAATAATCTTAATTTCCCCCTGAAATGCTAACTTGGAAAATCTGTGGGCCCTGGTAACTAAGACCATAGGTCACCCATTACATCAAGTAAAATAAAGTAACTGCTTAATACAAGGAGTTGGGGAAAAAACCACATGGGAAAAAATCCCCCTGTCTATCTAAGCAGGTAGAATCAGGTCTCAAATTTTAAAAAACTTGAAAATATGTTGCTGCAATCTTCATCTCTGTGAGGTAGCAAAGCAGCGTGCATGGTGTGGTGTGCACAGGTATTCTGGGGCCTGGCATATAGACTTCTCCTTCTTCTCCAAAAATGATGATGGAAGGAAGGAGGAATGTAACCTTTGTCTCTTGCTGGATGAAGAGGTGTATGATCATATCCATTCTTCTGAATGTAGTGAGATTGAGCCCTTGCCATAGAGCATCTTACAAGTAGTCTATTGCATCTCTCTGAAGGAGGTAAGATTGCATGTCATAGCACAAGGATCTTTCCTTTCTGAGTGTCAGGTGAGTTTCCAGTCATCTTCCTAGCTTCCATTTTGGAAGTAGGGACTGGATCTAGATCCGAGTCACTCTGAATCTCAATCTCATAAACTGATAAATATGGATCTGCAATACTAGTAGAAGCTTCAAAAGAAGTAGATGCAATGATTTTACCTTCCCTTGCAAGTGGCTGCTGAGAGTGCACTGGTTCTGAAGGAGACATGAAATGTGAGAGCTCATATGCTTTTGAAGCATGATTTGCAACACCCTTCGCTATGATGTTCCCAGTAGAGATATCTATGATCTCCACTAAGTCAGGACCAAATATCACTCTCTTTGGAGATCCAGTATGGGTCATCTGATAGACAGATAATAGGTTTGAAGCTAGGGAGGGAACAAATAGCACATATTTGAACCTTCCATGTTCAAGCTTAACATATCACTTCCATTTTGTTTTGACTTTACTATTATTGTCCATCTGAATACTAGGACCATCAAAGGACTGAAAAGAAGAGAATGATTCTCTAGATGCATCCATATGATTGGAAGCTCCATAATCAATGAGGAAGACATGTGCTAATGTGTAGCAAGCCTTCAGTGCATGGCCTTTCCTTTGGTATTATTCATATTCTTCTTCAGAGACATCCTTACTTACACTAGCAGGTGCAGAAATGTAATGTTTCTTCAAAAGAAGAGCCATTTCATCAAGTTGTCTTCTCATACAGGAGCTTTCTGAAAGAAATCCCCTTCCATAGTAAGAGCATAGGACCTTTCCTTTGTCATTCTTCTTGCTTCTCTTCGAACCTAGAGGCTCCTTTGACTGCTCTTTCTTCATAGGAGACTCCTCTCTTTGCTTCCCTTTGTTATTTGATACCTTATCTCCTCTTGCAACCAGAGATTTATCTTTGCAAGATCGAATGATCGCCATTTGGATCAATTTATCATTCTCAGAAGTGAGATATTGTATGAAGGCATCAAGAGTGGGCATCTTCCAATTTGGAGTAGTGAGCCTTACTGTTTGGAAGGTTGATACAAAGACTGAGTAGTCTGCATTGAGCTTTATGAGAATGGAAAGGATGAGCGGATCTTCATCCTTCTCCACTTTGCATTGCTTCAAATGATATATCAGGTTCTTGAACTTTGTGAAGAATTCATTCAGTGATTTGAAGTTGGATGGATTAAGAGTGATCAGATCATTTTCTAGTTGATCGACCGTCATCTCATCCTGCTTAACAAATAAGGAGGCAATCTTGTTCCAAAACTCCTTGCGAGTCTTCAATCCTTGGATGTGGAATCTAAGATCTTGAGAAATTAAGGAGAACAAGTGTCCATGGGATTCATCAAGCCTATTCCAATAATTTTCTTTGTCATGATCTAAAGTTGGCACTGCCTATGTTTCTTAAATGACTCTGAAGATCTGCATGGTGTGGAGCAGTACCTCCATGTGTTCCTTCCACTGGTGTTAGTTGAAGGGAGTGAGAGGCTCTACTGGATGAACCATTTTGAATGCAGTAAGAAGGACTGAGCTAATGTAGCGAATACAGTGAGAAGAAAGGGCTGCTTGTAGTGAATGCTATGAGAAGAGATGATAACATGTCACACAATCAAACATACAAAGTAAGGTCGACAGTCTGCACTTTTGGAATTTTCTTCACACCCAGCATAGTTGATCAAGCAAGCTTGATCAATAATTTCCTAACTTGGGATATTAAGTGGTAAATTCTCTGCTTCTAGTGTAGTACTGGAATGAGCAATTTTTCTAAAAAAAATGTTCAGCAGGAGATCTAAGGAGGAGAGGTGCCTTGTCCACCAAGCCTCTGATACCATATCAAATTGAGCACATAGATCTATGGAAAAACACACAACTCACAAGATAGATCACACAATTTACTCAGCAATTGAAGAATGAAACAGTGCAAAAATGGCTTGTAGCTGTGAATGCTTTCATTAATCAAAAAAGTAATTAGATAGTAATTACAATGAGGTACAATGGCTTAAATAGCCACATGCAATTCGAATCCACATGAGGAAATTTGAATTGATTAGAATCTACTTGATTGTAGGTAACTAAGACCTTGTATAAATCACCGTCGAAGGACTCAATAGTTAACTAACCTTGTCTAAACCATAACAGGAGTTCATCGGAGTTCTAAAACACAACTCAAGTGTTACATTCAATGTTGATTTAGGCTAACTGACTGTGGTAGGTGAGAAATGCGCCCCTCCTGCATGCATCCATGCAAACTTAGTGCTAACTAAATGTATAGGACTAGAACTAAATGTAACTAACTCTTAACTTAGCTTGACTAGTCACCAACTCAACTGAACTAACTTTGGTTGGTTTTGGCACTCCCAGTGGATCCTAAATTGTAGGGATTGGTCTTGGAGGCTTCTAAAATGATGCATGCAAGTGCAATGAGTGGCAGTAGGCCTCAATTATTGTTCCCCACACTTTAGTAATTGAAACATGTGCCCCAATTAGTCCAAGTGGACCCAATGGTGCTAGTGACTAAAAATAGGCTGGATGGACTCCCGATTTAGACATGAATCCTAATTTACACATATGACCAAATTGGACAAGGGAGGATTAATAATCCTAATACCCCCCCTGAATGCTAACTTGGACAATCTATGGGTCGTGGTAACTAAGACCATAGGTCACCCATTACATGAAGTAAAATAAAGTAATTGCTTAATACAAGGATCTGGGAAAAAAACACATGGGAAGAAATCCCCCCCTCTATCTAAGCAGGTAGAATCAGGTCTCAAGTTTGAAAAACTTAAAAATATGTTGCTGCAATCTTCATCTTCGTGAGTTAGTGAAGCAGCATGCATGGTGTGCTGTGCATAGGTATTCTGGTTCCTGGCATGTAGACTTCTCCTTCTTCTCCAAAAATGATGATGGAAGGAAGGAGGAATGTAACCTTTGTCTCTTGCTGGATGAAGAGGTGTATGATCATATCCATTATTTTGAATGTAGTGAGACTAAGCCCTTTCCATATAGCATTTTATAGGGAGTCTATTAGATCTCTCGGAAAGAGGTAAGATTGCATGGCATAGCGCAAGGGTATTTCCTTTCTGAGTGTCGGGTGAGTTTCCAGTCATGTTCGTAGCTTCCAGTTTGGAAGTAGGGAATAAATCTAGATCTAAGTCACCCTGAATCTCAAACTCATAAACTAATAAATATGGATCTGCAATACTAGTAGAAGCTAGAAAAGAAGTAGATGCAATGATTTTAACTTTCCTTGCAAGTGGCTGCTGAGAGTGCACTGGTTCTGAAGGAGGCATGAAATGTGAGAACACATATGATTTTGAAGCATGATTTGCAACACCCTTCGCTATGATGTTCCCAGTAGATATATCTGTGATCTCCACTGAGTCAGGACCAAAGATCACTTGCTTTGGAGATCCAGTATGGGTCATCTGATAGACAGATAACGGGTTTGAAGCTAGGGAGGGAACAAATAGCACATCTTTGAACCTTCCATCTTCAAGCTTGATAGAGCCCTTCCCTTTTGTTTTGACTTTACTGTTATTTCTCATACGAATACTAGGACCATCAAAGGACTGAAAAGAAGAGAACGATTCTCTAGATGTAGCCATATGGTTGGAAGCTCCATAATCAATGAGGAAGACATGTGTTGATGTGCAGCAAGCCTTCAGTGCAATGCTTTTCCTTTTCTATTCTTCAACTTCTTCTTCAGAGTCATCCTTCCTTGCACTAGCAGGTGTAGAAATGTTATGTTTCTTCAAAAGAAGAGCCATTTCATCAAGTTGTCTTCTCATACAAGAGCTTTCTGAATGAAATCCCCTTCCATAGTAAGAGTAGAGGACCTTTCCTTTTCCATTCGTCTTGCTTCTCTTCGAACCTGAAGGCTCCTTTCACTGCTCTTTCTTCACATGAGACTCGTCTCTTTGCTTTTCTTTGTCATTCGCTACCTTATCTCCTCTTGCAACCAGAGCTTGATCTTTGGAAGATCGAATGATCCCCACTTGGATCAATTTATCATTCTAAGAAGTGAGAGATTAGATGAAGGCATTTAGAGTGGGCATCTTCCAATTTGGAGTAGTGAGCCTTACTATTTGGAAGGTTGATACAAAGATTGAGTAGTCTGCATTGAGCTTTGTGAGAATGGCAAGGATGAGCTGATCTTCGTCCTTCTCCACTTTGCATTGCTTCAACTGATATATCAGGTTCTTGAACTTTGTGAAGAATTCATTCAGTGATTCGAACTTGGATGGATTAAGAGTGATCAGATCATTTTCTAGTTGATGGACCCTCATCTCATCCTGCTTATTGAATAAGGAGGCAATCTTGTTCCAAATATCCTTGGGAGTCTTCAATCCTTGGATGTGGAATCGAAGATCTCGAGAAACTGAGGACAAAAAGTGTCCATGGGCTTCATCAAGCCTATTCCAGTACTTTTCTTTGTGATGATCTAAAGCTAGCACTACCTATGTTTCTTCTATGAGTCTAAAGATCTGCTTGGTGCAGAGTAGTACCTCGATGTATTCCTTCCATTGGTGATAGTTGAAGGGAGTGAGAGGCTCTACTGGATGAACCATTTTGAATGTAGTAAGAAGGATTGAGCTGCTATAGCAAATGTAGTGAGAAGAAAGGGCTACTTGTAGTGAACGCTGTGAGAAGAGCTGATAGCCTATCACACAATCAAACATACAAAGTAAGGTCAAAAATCTCCACTTTTGGAATTTCCTTCACACCTAGCATAGTTGATCAAGCAAGCTTGATCAACAATTTCCTAACTTGGGATATTAAGTGGTAAATTCTCCGCTTCTGGTGCAGTACTGGAAGGAGCAATTTTGTTAAAAAAAATGATCCGGCAGGAGATATGAGGAGGAGAGGTGCCTTTTCCGTGGAGGCTCTAATACCATATAAAATTGAGGACATAGATCTATGTACAAACACACAACTCACAAGATAAATCACACAATTTACTCAACAATTGAAGAATGAAATATTGCAAAAATGGCTTGCAGCTGTGAATGCTTTCACTAATAAAAAAAGTAATTAGATAGTAATTACATTGAAGTACAATGCCTTAAATAGCCACATGCAATTCGAATCCACATGAGGAAATTCAAATTTATTAGACTTTACGTGACTGTAGGTAATAAAGACCTTATCTAAATCACTGTCGGAGGACTCAATAGTTAACTGACCTTGTCTAAACCATAACAGGAGTTCATCGAAGTTCTAAAACACAACTCAAGTGTTACATTCAGTGTTGACTAAGGCTAACTGACTGGGGTAGGTGAGAAATACGCCCCTCCTGCATGCATCCATGCAAACCTAGCGCTAACTGAATGTAAAGGACTAGAACTAAATGTAACTGACTCCTAACTTAGCTTGACTAGTCACCAACTCAACTGAACTAACCTTGGTTGGTTTCGACACTCCCGATGGCTCCTAAAGTGTAAGGATTGGTCTAGGAGGATCCTAAACTGATGCATGCAAGTGAAATCAGTGGTAGTAGGCATCAATTAGTGTTCCCCACACTTTAGTAACTGAAACATGTGCCCCAATTAGGCCAAGTGGACCCAATGGTGCTAGTGACTAAAAATATATTGGATGGACTCTTGATTTAGACATGGCTCCTGATTTAGACATATGACCAAATTGGACAAGGGAGGATTAATAATCCTAATACCCCCCTTGAATGCTAACTTGGGCAATCTGTGGGCCATGGTAACTAAGACCATAGGTCACCCATTACATCAAGTACATTAAAGTAACTGCTTAATACAAGGAGTTGTGGCAAAAACCACATGGGAAAAAATCCCCCCCTCTATCTAAGCAGGTAGAATCAAGTCTCAAGTTTGAAAAACTCGAAAATATGTTGTTGCAATCTTCATCTCTGTGAGGTAGTGAAGGAGCATGCATGGTGTGTTGTGCACAGGTATTCTGGGGCCTGGCATGTAGACTTCTCCTTCTCCAAAAATGATCATGGAAGGAAGGAGGAATGTAACCTTTGTCTCTTGCTGGATGAAGAGGTGTATGATCATATCCATTCTTCTGAATGTAGTGAGACTGAGCCCTTGCCATATAGCATCTTACAGGGAGTTTATTGCATCTTTATGAAGGAGGTAAGATTGCATGGCATAACGCAAGGGTCTTTCCTTTCTGAGTGCCAGGTGAGTTTCTAGTCATCTTCCTAGCTTCCAGTTTGGAAGTAGGGACTGAATCTAGATCTGAGTGACCCTGAATCTCAATCTCATAAACTGATAAAGATGGATCTGCAATACTAGTAGAAGCTGCAAGAGAAGTAGATGCAATGATTTTACCTTCCCTTGCAAGTGGCTGTTGAGAGTGCACTGGTTCTGAAAGAGGCATGAAATGTGAGAACTCATATGCTTTTGAAGCATGATTTGCAACACCCTTCACTATGATGTTCCCAGTAGAGATATCTATGATCTCCACTGATTTAGGACAAAAGATCACTCGCTTTGGAGATCCAGTATGGGCCATCTGATAGACAGATAACATGTTTGAAGCTAGGGAGGGAACAAATAGCACATCTTTGAACCTTCCATGTTCAAGCTTGATAGAGCCCTTCCCTTTGTTTTTACTTTATTGTTATTGTCCATCTGAATACTAGGACCATCAAAGGACTGAAAAGAAGAGAATGATTCTCTAGATGCATCCATATGGTTGGAAGCTCTAGAATCAATGAGGAATACATGTGCTGATGTGCAACAAGCCTTCAATGCATGGCCTTTCCTTTGGTATTCTTCATCTTCTTCTTTAGAGTCATCCTTCCTTGCACTAGCAGGTGCAGAAATGTTATGTTTCTTCAAAAGAAGAGCCATTTCATCAATTTGTCTTCTCATACAGGATCTTTCTGAATGAAAACCACTTCCACAGGAAGAGTAGAGGACCTTGCCTTTTCCATTCTTCTTGCTTCTCTTTGAACCTGAAGGCTCCTTTGACTTCTCTTTCTTCAGAGGAGACTCGTCTCTTTTATTTCCTTTGTCATTTACTACCTTATCTCCTCTTGCAACCAGAGCTTGATCTTTGGAAGATTGAATGATCCCCATTTGGATCAATTTATCTTTCTCAGAAGTGAGAGATTGGATGAAGGCATCAAGAGTGGGAATATTCCAATTTGGAGTAGTGAGCCTTACTGTTTGGAAGGTTGATACAAAGACTGAGTAGTTTGCATTGATATTTGTGAGAATGGAAAATATGAGCTGATCTTCATTCTTCTCCACTTTGCATTGCTTCAATTGATATATCAGGTTCTTGAACTTTGTGAAGAATTCATTCAGTGATTCGAAGTTGGATGGATTAAGAGTGATCAGATCATTTTTTAGCTGATGGACCCTCATCTCATCCTGCTTATCAAATAAGGAGGAAATCTTGTTTGAAATATCCTTAGGAGTCTTCAATCCTTGGATGTGGAATCAAAGATCTCAAGAAACTGAGGAGAATAAGTTTCCATGGGCTTCATCAAGCCCATTCCAGTACTTTTCTTTGTCATGAACTAAAGTTGGCACTACCTCTATTTCTTCTATGAGTCTAAAGATCTGCTTGGTACGAAGCAGTACCTCCATGTCTTCCTTCCACTAGTGATAGTTGAAGGGAGTGAGAGGCTCTACTGGATGAACCATTTTGAATGTAGTAAGAATGATTGAGCTACTGTAGCGAATGTAGTGAGAAGAAAGGGTTGCTTGTAGTGAATGCTATGAGAAGAGCTGATAACCTGTCACACAATCAAACATACAAAGTTAGGTCGACAGTCTGCACTTTTGGAATTTCCTTCACACCCAACATAGTTGATCAAACAAGCTTGATCAACAATTTCCTAACTTGGGATATTAAGTGGTAAATTCTTCGCTTCTGGTGCAGTACTGGAAGGAGCAATTTTGCTAAAAAAAATGATCCAGCTATAGATCTAAGGAGGAGAGGTGCCTTTTTCGTCAAGGATCTAATACCATACAAAATTGAGCACATAGATCGGTGGACAAACGCACAACTCACAAGATATATCACATAATTTACTCAATAATTGAAGAATGAAACAGTGCAAAAATGGCTTGTAGCTGTGAATGCTTTCATTAATCAAAAAAGTAATTAGATAGTAATTACAATGAAGTACAATGGCTTAAATAGCCACATGCAATTCAAATCCACATGATGAAATTCGAATTGATTAGACTCTACTTGACTGTAGGTAACTAAGACCTTGTCTAAATCTATCGAAGGACTCAATAGTTAACTGACCTTGTCTAAAGCATAACTAGAGTTCATCGGAGTTCTAAAACACAACTCAAGTGTTACATTTAGTGTGTACTAAGGCTAACTGACTATGGTAGGTGGGAAATGCGCCCATCCTGCATGCAACCATGCAAGCCTAGCACTAATTGAATGGAGAGGACTAGAACTGAATGTAACTGACTCCTAACTTAGCTTGACTAGTCACCAACTCAACTGAACCGACCTTGGTTGGTTTTGGCACTCCCATTGGCTCCTAAACTGATGCATGCAAGTGTAATCAGTGGCAGTAGGCCTCAATTAGTGTTCCCCACACTTTAGTAACTGAAACATGTGCCCCAATTAGGCCAAGTGGACCCAATGGTGCTAGTGACTAAAAATAGACTGGATGGACTCTCGATTTAGACATGACTCCTGATTTAGACATATTACCAAATTGGACAAGGGAGGATTAATAATCCTAATACACCTAGGTGCTCTTTGGTAGTTTTTCTTAAGAGATTAACACCTCCTCTGGGTGCTCACTGATATCTCTTTTCCTGGACTTTAATATCATGGAGCACTCAAAAGAGTCTAACACCTCACAAGGGTGCTCACTGAAAACTCTGTACTAACTTATCAAAAATTTTAGATGCTTCAGAGCTTAACACCTCCTCTAGGTTCTCATTGGTAGCTCTTTTTCCTAGGAATTTAATATCATAGAGCACTCAATAGAGTCTAACACCTCACAAGGGTGTTCACTGGAAACTCTGTACTAACTTATCTAAAATTTTAGATGCTTTAGAGCTTAACACCTCCTCTCGATGTTCACTATTAGCTCTTTTTCCTAGGAATTTAATATCATATAGCACTTAGCAATTTAGGTTCTCCAGGGCCAACACGCTCAACACCGAACTCTGTTTCTTTTGCTTAATCATATAGTTTAAATATCCAATTTTCTTCTTCCTCTTCATAAGTTGGTTAGTCCTGTATACTATGTCTTAAGAAGATTTGTTTAGTGTAGAAACGTTTTCTTAGAAGTTAGAGCCTTATAACCCAGGAAGTCCCTCATGATTAGCTCAAAAGTTTCATGACTCTTTATCTAATTAGTATTTAGTTGCATTAAGTTCATCCTTCTTATTGCTAGTTATA
>LPNX010616351.1:142092-196640 GCA_001517045.1 Pseudotsuga menziesii
ATCACTTGCATAAATCAATTGTTTTATCACAGATATGCCATATACACAACTGATCATTCTCAAAATGCTACAGTTACCATACTCAAGTATTTCAATTGAAAATTTTGAAATTGCTAACATAGTATATTCTCAGCATATCAAGTTATCTAAGCTATATTTTTCTATAAATGTGTTTTTTTAATCAAATAAAATGTCTTGCTAACCTTTCGTAATAATCAATGAATCATATTGATTCTAGATGTTACCTTTTTCCATCGAGAAATTTATATTTTTCTTTCAACCACCTTACTGATTCTCATTCAACAGTGTTTTGTTGCAGCCATGTGTACCTACACTCCTTACTCACAATTTCTTTCCATAAATGATTGCATCATAATCTCATAAGGAAACTATAAAACATAATATGAAATTTCTATTTTGAATGCTTATAAACTTTCGCTATAACAAAATTTTCTTTTACTTAATTTCAATGTATTACTTTCTCGACAGCTTAGTTGTAAATTTGTGGAGAACCTCCTGCAATGAACAATCAAAATGCACAATATAACAGAAATATTGGAGCACAAAAGAGATTTTATTGATCGCGGGCCACTTCGAGCGGGCAACCTCCTTTGAGCAAGCTCAATACAAAATAACTCTTTGATGCTTTCATTAGCCTCAAAACATACTTATATACTAAGTCTAATCTAAACAACTATTACTCCACATGAATGTGGGATAATGCAACCTATTAACTGGATGACTTCACAACTTTTACTTACTCCCCATGAATGTGGGATAATACATCATACTAATGGGATGACTTGCAAAGCATATGCGTGTGACAAAATATACCAACAAAATAAAGAGGGGGGTTGACACGGGTTCTTAGCATCCCCTCCCTCTTAGAAAAAATTTGTCCTCAAAGATTTAGATGTGGAAACTGATGTTGAATTTGAAGGAGCAGTTCCCATGTAGCATCCTCTGGTTGCATGCCGTGCCACTGAATTAAGACCTCTATTATGACCCGAGAGCGAAGTTGACGAGTGCGCTTATTGAGGATGGAATCCGGTTCCAAAATGATGGATCCTTCCATATCCAGCTCTAGTAAAACAATTTGTGCTCTGATGTTGGTGCTAATCACTTTCTTGAGACAAGAGACATGAAAGACTGGGTGAATGCAAGAAGGAGGAAGTTCTAATTTATAAGAAACAGAACCAATCTTCTGAAGAACTTTATATGGCCCATAGAACTTTGAAGCCAGCTTCTGATGCCCTTTGAGTTTCAGGGATGATTGTTTGTAAGGCTGCAAACGAAGAAAAACCATATCACCAAATTGAAAGGTACGCTTAGAACAATGTTGATTGGCTTGCTGCTTCATGCGATTTCTTTCCATGTGAATATTCTTTTGCAGAATGTGGAGAATATGATCATGGTTTCACAGAACCATGTCAACTGCCTGAACTGGTGAACTATGGGGTGTGTATGGAAGGAGCACTGGGGGTGGCTACCCATAAACAGCTTCATATGGAGTCATTTTAGATTTAGTATGGTAGGAAGTATTGTACCACCAGTTAGCGAGCGAGAGCCACTTTGCCCATTGATGTTGCTATTCAGAGGTGAAGCAACGAAGATAAGTTTCCAAGCATTTGTTGGTGACTTCAGTTTGACCATCTGTTTGTGGGTGATATTCTGAACTCATTTTCAGTTTGGTTCTAGTGAGGCTTAAGAATTCGGTCCAAAAATGACTTGTGAAAGTTGCGTCGCGGTCTGAGACAATGGAAGAAGGGATGCCATGAAGACGGAATATCTGGTCCATGAAAATTTGTGCGACTGAGGAGGCAGTATATGGATGGTTGAGAGCACAAAAATGACCATATTTGGAGAGTCGATCAACCACAACCAAGATTACGGTCTTCCCTCCAGATTTAGGGATCCCGTCGATGAAATCCATCGAAATATATGTCCAAATCCTTGTAGGGATGGGAAAGGGTTCGAGCAAGCTGGGGAGGATTGTAGTTTCACCCTTGTGGCGCTGGCAGGTATCACATTCAACAACCATCTGTTGAAGTTCCCATTTCATTCCCTTCAAAAAGAAGTTACGTCGTGCCCACTCATATGTTTTGAGGAACCCAGAGTGCGCTGCTGCTGGAGAATCATGGAGTTCATAGAAGACATCCTGGTGAAGATCTGTGCTCTAGGGAAGCACCAAGTGACCCTTGTATCTCAGAGAAGAACCATCCCAAGAGTAATGTAGTACAAGAGAAGGATTACTGGCCAACTATTGGATGATTTGAGATAAGGAAGAGTCATTGAAATAGCCTTGCTGAACAAATTGTAACCAATTTGGAATAGGCATAGAAATAGATGAAAGAGAAGCATGGTCATCAAATGTGTGGGAAAGAGCATCCACCACAAGATTGTCCTTACCCTTCTTGTAAGTGATATCGTAGTCATAACCCATGATTTTGATAACCCATTTTTGTTGTGTTGGGGATGAGACTCATTGTTCTAGGAAATATTTCAGAATCTGGTGATCAGTCTTGATGTATAAATGATTTCCTAAGAGGTATGGATGCCACTTCTGTACGCCATGCAAAATAGCCATCATTTCCTTCTCATATGTAGAGGCGTCTAAATTCTTAGCAGATAGAGATTTGCTGGTGAATGCAATCGGATGTTCGTCTTGGAGGAGGACAACACCAAGTCCATTGTCGCAAGCATCACTCTCAATAGTGAAGGGCTTGGAAAAATCAAGCATAGCTAGAACAGGTGTGGTACACATAGCTTGTTTCAGTTTCTCAAATGCACACTCAGCAGCAGGTGTCCATGCAAAAGCATCCTTTTTCAGTAGAGCTGCCCAAGATACTCTACTTCCTTCTACCCAAAAACACATTTAGATTGTTTGGCACAGAGATGATGATCACAGAAAAGTTGCAGTACAAGATCCAGATGTTGGAGATGCTCAGCCTAGGTTTTACTATAGATGAGGATATCATCAAAGAAGACCAGAATGAAGTTTCACAAGTAGGGCCGAAATATTTGATTCATCAATGCCTGGAACATGGAAGGGGAATTTGTGTAGCCAAATGGCATGACCAAATATTCATAATGGCGATCATGTGTGCAGAAAGTTGTTTCAAGGATATCATCCACATGGACCCGAATTTGGTGATACCTAGAACGAAGATCCAACTTGTAGAAAAATGAGCACCATGGAGCTCATATAGAAGCTCATAAATAATAGGAATGGGAAACTTATCCTTGATTGTGATGTGATTAAGTGCTCGAAAGTTGATTCAAAGGCGCCATGACCCATCTTTTTTCCAGACTAGAAGGAACTAGTGCTAGGGCGAATAACACCTTGCTTCAGTAAGTTGCGAACAAGCATCTCAATTTCTGTCTTGTGGTGAAATGGGTAGTGATAGGGCCTGATGTTGGGAGGGACAGTTCCAGGAAGGAGCAGAATATGATGGTCCTCAAGTCGGGAAGGTGGGAATCCCACCGACTCAGTAAACACACATGCATATCGATCCAAAATTTGTTGGAGATCCAATGGAGTAGTTGAGACTGCTGAAGGTTGCATCTGAATGAAATGGAGCTGAGCGATGACACCATGTGAACTTTTCTTAAGAATTTTTTCCTTGTGATGTGAATTGATGAGGCTAAGAGACCCTAGTTGTAAGCCTCGCAATGTGTCTTTGGTACCATTGATTGAAAATTGCATCCAAAGTTCAGCAAAATCCCATAAAATGGGTCCAAGTGTGCATAACCATTGAGTACCCAAAACCACATCACATCCGCCTAAGGGCAAGGCAAACATGTCAGAGTGCAAGTTATAATCCCCCATATATATGCGCACATTACGACACTTCTCTTTGCAAGGTAAGGTGCCCCCATTGGAAATCATGACTTCAAAGTTGGAGCAAGGATGGATGAAACAATCAGCCTGTTTGGCGATCCTCGGGTCAATGAAGTTGTGAGTGCTACCAGAATCAATGAGCATTGTAAGAGGGATTTTTTTGAAGAACCCTCTGACTCGCATGTTTTGTGGGGTGGTGACTCCGACTAAGGCATGGAGAGATATCTCTGGTTGGTCCTCTGGAGCAGGAAGTTGTTGAATGTCACCATCATCATCTGTGGGATCCTGAGCATCATAAAACATTTCAGGTGCGGGTGAAGAATCCACATCCAAGAGATAGATATTTTTCTCAACAAATCTATGTCCCTGGGTGAATTTATCATGACAATTATAACAAATCCCTTTTTCCTAACGTTCCCGCATCTTTGCTTCAGACAAATGCTTGATAGGAGTGGTTCTAGGAGCTGGCAGATTTTGGGTTCTTTGGGGAACCATAGGTCTAAATGGAACAAGAGTGGATTTGGAGCATTGTTGAGCCCGGATCTTATCCTCTACTAGATTAGCCAACCCGAGGGCTTCCATCATTGTGTTGGGGCAGAACATTTTAACCTCAGAGCGTATTGCATCCTTCACACCACTGATAAAACAACTAAGGTAGAATGCATTAGGAAATCCCTCGATGTTATTGGCTAGTTTCTCAAATTCTATCTGATACTCCCACACAGTGCTAGTTTGGCAAAGTTTAGTGAGTGCTCCTATGAATTCATTAAAAGCACTAGGGCCAAATTGCTGCAAGAGGAGTTGGGAAAAATCTGTCCAGTTTGGCTCGGCATGAGACTTAGTGTACCAACGGAACCATTGAAGTGCTTCATATTCCAAATGAAAAGATGCAAGGGGGGACTTTATTGACATCAAAAGTGTTATGTAGACTGAAATATTGTTTTTCCCTATAAATCCATCAAGTCAGATCATCACCATTGAAGCGAGGAAAATCTAGCTTTAGCCCGCAGAAGTTGCTAGACGATGAGAACCCGGTGTCTGCAGAAGACTCAGGCTGGTAATAGTTGTTCATGAGTGAATTTTGAATATGGAGGCCAAGAAATTTTTGATCTAGATCCTCAAGTTTGGACTTGATGGCAGCAAGTTCTTCTTCCATTTGTTTATTTGCTCCGCCGCGGGTGACAACCATAAGCAATTTTTTTTATTTTTTTATTTTTTTGTTTTTCTAGGTAATGGGCAGAAAAACAAAAATGGAGAGGGTTTTAGAAAATGAGATTTTTTATTTGGGAAACATTTGGGGGGGTAATTGGGGTTTTACGGCGCTTTGGATACTTTTTTAGGGACAAGAAGCAGAATATGTGAATTTCAGAGGTGGGATGAAGGAATTGGAAAATTTGTCAAATATGGATAATGAAGCAGAACTAGAAAACGAACACCGTGGAAAAATTTGAAGGCTATTGGGTGAGAATCAGAGAAGTTATGACAAACCCTAAAAATTGACAAATGTGGAATTTCGGCCTTGAGGAAGTAAAATTGGGGATAGGGTCCTCAATGAAGGAATATGTAGAATGGTATTACAGGGGTGACAGTGAAATTTCAAGGTAAACAAAGCTAAATCAAGGAAGATATGGCTGAAAAACATACATTTATAATTTTGAAGAACTGATATGTGGTAGTGCTAGAAGCTGTGTTTTATCAACAGGAAATGGATTAAATGATCTGTGACATTTCTCAAATTATGCACGTTATCAACTGTAGATATAGATGGACCCCAGGTATATTCGGCTTCCTATTGGTTCAAAGGTAGTCACTCGGCCACCAAGATTGTCTCAGGCTTGAGTATTAGGGCAGTACCCCTCATTTCACGGTGCAAGTAAAACTGCTAACCGCTTGGCAAAAAACGACAGCTCTTTGGTTTTCCTCATGGATGGGAATCTAGTCAATCTGGTGGGGGTCACTGCCCTTTTCACTTAGCAGGTCCTCTCAATGGCCATCTACTTCGGGGTTCCTGTGGTATTCCTCACAATGAGTTTTAGGGCTATGCCCAAGTACTTCCCACAGTTAAGTAGATAGGGTTTAATCCCTGATCCGGATGAATAATATTGCTGCAAGAAGAAGAAGAACTGTAAGTCTCACAACACTAGGAAGCACAGCAGAGAAAATTTTTTTTCCTAAATTCCACCCAACGAGCCTAAGAAAGTGCTCTAATACTAGATGTGGAGAACCTCTTGCAATGAACAATCAAAATTCACGATATAACAGAAATATTGGAGCACAAAAAAGATTTTATTGATCACGGGCCAATTCGAAGGGGCAACCTCCTTTGAGCAAGCTCAATACAAAATAACTCTTCGATGCTTTCATTAGCCTCAAAACATACTTATATACTAAGTCTAATCTAAACAAGTATTACTCCACATGAATGCGGGATAATGCAACCTATTAACTGGACGACTTAACAACTATTACTTACTCCCCATGAATGTGGGATAATACATCATACTAATGGGACGACTTACAAAGCATATGCGTTCGACAAAATATACCAACAAAATAAAGAGGGGGGTTGACACGGGTTCTTAACAAAATTCTTTTCACTAACTTACACCCTAAGAAAAATTCATACCTTGCTTATATAATCTTGAATGACATTACCAAATGACATTAACCTTGATTCATTTTGGCAAAGTTTCTTGTTAACAAGTGTACTTGTACATTACACTAACAACTTTTGCAAGGTTTATTTACATCATATTCTCTTGTTGATGTGATTCCAAGCAAGACATAAAACTATATATATCAACAAGTTTATTCTCGAATGCATTTAAACACCAAAGTTATACAGAATGCACAACCTAGATGCAACAATTTCTATCGTTATGCACAATCCATATGCATTTATCATATGTAATATTGCAATCTTGCATATAATCAAAATCATGTCCTTATAGTCCAACTTGTCATTCCTACATTTTTAAATTCGTTGCTTCTACTTGCATGCATTACTCATTAAGCCGTTTTCTTAGTATAAATCATAGATTTTACCTTACTTCTTGTAAGCTTGAATGCCTATTAAATTATTAAGTTATTTACTAGATTAAATACATCATATATCCATTATTCATTTATCATATATGAACTGACTATGTTCCAAAACTATTCTAGCATAGTCTCAATAAGTTATGCATAGACTAGCATTTGAGTCAACATGATGCATGTAAAATAACATAGGCATATCTTTGCATGGGTATCCAAATTAAAGTTAATTTTAACATGACAATTTATTCATTTCCTTATTACAAACCTTTACAATCTAATGAAATCAAACATATCACATTGTTGACATTCAAACAAAAATTCATTCTTCTTGCATGTATTGTTGCATTTAAGTTATACAACTAGTTTCATATATTCAAGCTCGTGACTCGACGTGAACTAGTTCATATATTTGGATGATCATATCACTAAAACATCATTCTTTGTATAGCATGAATTCCTATAAGAAAAAATAAAATCTTGTATTCAAATCACAATATTCTCAACATACCTCTATGAAGATGAGTCCATTAGGTCTAAGTGTTGTAAACCTGCTCTGATACCATTTGTAACAAACCCAAACTCCTCTTTACCATTTTGGGAGTTTCTTTTTTTACAACATATGAACATCTCAACCATCAAAACATTAGTCTCAAATGATTACATGACATTACCATTAAGATAGTTCCCCATTATTTCTTAAATTCCTACATAGGAAAGTAAATGTATGCTTGTTGTAAAGGATCCTTCCATGGTCTTACTAACAAGAGCTTGTACATATTATCCATCATTAATTCACGATAACACAACACTATTACCTTAGTTTCACCTATAACAAAATAATTTTAAGTAAATCCTTAACATAATCCATATTTTATTTATTATGTACAAGTATGTGTGGAAATTAATCCCAAGTTGTAGCCTCAATTACACTCACAAAATTACTAGTCAAACATGCAAAATTCCACAAAAAAGAGATTGAATATGGAGCATAACCCAATCATATATTGAATAAGTGTACATCAGAAAACCTCATCAATCAATGGGTTGTCAAACTATATAATTACATCATAAATTCAAAAGCATAAGGATGCTATTCGAATTGGACAAAAAACAGGCTTACTAAGCTAGTCAAAATCCCCCATAGGTGCATAAATCACTTTCCTAATTTGTCAAGATGCTCACGAATTGGATGAGTGAGATGTGCCAGCTGATAAGTGATGGAAAGATATCAGATCCATGATTTTGGATGGAGAAAAATAAGGAGGATGATTAAGGAAAAAAACAAGGCAGGTACTCCCAGAGTAGCTTTTTCCCTTTTTCCTTAAAATTGCTAAAAGCAAGGCAACTTTCAGAAAAACATAACTGTGCTTTTTCTATTCTGGAATTACTGCATAGTTGTCAGAATATTTCCCAGGATGTTTCTACATCTCTCCTTAAGCCATTTTTAGCATTTGTTGACTTCTAGGTTCAAGTGGATGCCAACTAGCATTGTAAGGAATCTAGGAATTTAGGAATAAGACAAAAATGATTAATTAATGTCAAATATGGGTAACTATGGGTTTGATTATTCTAACACCCCCCCTTAAACCTAAATTTATGTAAAATATCAAAAAAATATAGGGCCTAGTGATAAGGCTTAGTCATCCTTTACATACTTCTTGTCCATACAACTAAGGAAAGAGGCAAAAACCAAGTGGGAAAATCCTCCCTTAAACATGAACATGAACAAAAATTTTGGAAATATTGTTATCAATAATTATTCACTACATGATAAACAATCCCCAATAGTGATTTGAGATTACTAAAGGTCTTCTCACAAAACACCTTGGTGAAGATGTCTGCTACTTGCTCTGAAGATGCATAGTAGAGTGGAGCAATAGTACCATCATGCACAAGATCCCTGATATAGTGCATATGGATCTTAATTTGCTTGGTTCATTCTCTTTGAACTGGATCAGTAGGTATTCAAATGGTGCTTTGATTTTCACAATAGATGGCATTGGAATTCTCTAATTCTATCCCACATTCTCCAAGTATTCCCTATAACCACAAACATTGAGTAGCTGCATTCATAGCTCCTCTATACTCTGCCTCTGTAGATGAGAGTGATATGGTACTCTGCTTCTTACTTGACCATATTATTGGTCCATCTAAAAGAATGAACATAATCTTGAAGTATAATTTCAATTTGTGTTGTCACCTTCCCAATCACTGTCAGTAAATCCAACTAGCTCCAAAGTGAAATTTTGCTGCATGGAAAATCCCATGAGTTCTTGTTCCTTGAACAAAGTTTAGGATCCTATTGTCTACCCTCCAATGGATCTCATGAGGCCGATCCATGTGTTTGGAAGCCACACTAACTGCATAATATATGTCATGTTGATTATGTGTAAGATAAAGACAACACCCAATCAACTACCTATGCAGTGTGTTATTTATGAATGGAGAAGAACCTGCTTCTTCAAGCTTAACTCCATAAAGGAATGGATTCTGTCTTGGCTTGAAATCCTTCATGCTGAACTTGTTGAGAATATTTGAAGCATACTTTCACTGATGAACTTTGATTCCATGTTGGGATTGAGAAATTTCGAGACCTAAGAATTGGCTCAACAACCTCAAATCTGTCATGGAAAAGGCATGATTCATTGCATCCTTCAAGGAGGCAATCTCTTTCTTTGAACTTCTTGTTATTAATCAGTCATCCACATATAAAACAATAATCATTAAAGAACCATGTATCAGATTCAAATATACATTCAGATCAGACATCCATCGAACAAAATTCTATGACAGCAAAAAGCCATCAATCTTGGCTTACCAAGCCCTGGGGGCTTACTTTAGCCCATACAATGATTTCTTTAACCTACACACTAAAGATGTATTAGATATAAAACCTTTAGTTTTCTGCATATTAATCTCTTCATTCAGATATCCATGTAGAAAGGAACACTTCACTTCCATGTGATGCACCTCCCATTGCCTTGAAGTTGCAATGGCCAAAGCTAGCCTTATGGAGTCTATCATTGCCACTGGTGAAAAGGTCTCATTTTAATCAATGCGTTGAACTTGTGATTAGAAATTAACTACTAATATTGCCTTATATTTCAAATATGAACCATCAACAACAAATTTATTTTTATAAACCCACTTACAGTTTACTAGCTTTCTCCATAGGGGGAGATGAGCTAGTTCCCATGTGTCATTCTTCTGGAGCAAGTTGTATTCTGCCTTCATTGATGTTTGCCATCTTGGATCATATGATGCATCTTCATATGTGTGAGGATCAAATTCAACCATCAAATAGAACTTCTCAAGAAAGAGTGGATCTTTAACACAAAGGGCACTCTCAAATTGAGATCTAGTCCTCCTAATGTCACTAGGATTCCTAGTTAGTTCCCCAACTGCATGAACTGTCCTTGATTCCCATTTTTGTCTTGTAGGACTATTAGGATATAAAATTAAATCATCATTATCTGAAATATCATAATCATGAAACTCATTAGTCTCTTCACTTACAACAAGTGGTTGTGGTGATGAAGAGGACTCTGCAACTTCTACTGCTGCTAAAGGCTCTTCTTCAAAATGAACACTCCTTTCAATGAAATATTTTTGAGTGCTCAAGTTGATAATATTGTACCCTTTTGAATCTTCATAATACTCAACAAATAGGAACTCTTGGATTTGGGGTTGCAAAGCCTTCCTCTTTTCAGTTGGAATTCTATCCCAAGCCTTTGAGCCAAAAATCCTGAAATGGGTCACATCTGGCTTGTGCCCACTCCAAGCTTCGAAAGGAGTGCTTCCATAATTTTTCTTGTGTGGAACCTTGTTCTGGATATAGGATGCACATTTTATAGCTTCATCCCAAAAATTTTGTGGCAAATGTTTAGACTCCATCATGCAAGTTTCCTTCTCCTTGAGTTATATACTCTTCCTCTCAACAACACAATTTTGTTGAGGTGTGTAGGGAAAATAATGTTGCATATGGATACCTTCATATTCATAATAATGTATGAAATTAGACTTGACATACTCAACACCATTATCATATTTGAGGATCTTGATTTTCCTCCCAGATTGGTTCTCAACCAAGGTGCGAAAGACCTTGAAGAGGTAAAAAACTTCAGACTTATGCTTTAGGAAGTAGACCCAATAATACCTGGAAAACGCATCTATGAAGGTTAGTGCATATTTGGCTTGAATCATGGACATATGATGGAATGGACCAGCAATGCCACTTTGGATTAACTCAAGGGGTGCAGAGTTTCTCTCATGACTAGCTCTCTCATACTTTTGCTCTAGGTGTTTTCCTAGGATGCAACCTTGGAAGATTCCCTTAGAAAACTTGGTCTTTGGTAACCTTATGACCATGTATTTGTCACTCAAATCTGAAAGATACTTGTAGTTAAGATGGCCAAATATCTCATGCCAAAGCTTGCTTGCTTCATTAGCATGAGTGAGAAGAGCATAGGGGTTTGAGAAGGGTAGGAAATGGGAAAACTTGTATACCTTCGAATTGTGATCCACGACACCTTTTTTTATTACTTTACCATTCGAAATATCTGAAATTTAAACTTCATTGGGAGAAAACATGACTTTCTTAAGAGATCCAGTGTGGGTCATCTGATACACTGACAAGAGGTTAGAAGCAAGACCTGGTACATACAACACATCATTGGAGGAACCATGGTCAAGATCAATCCTACCCTTCCCCATACTATTAGTAACAAAGTCATATCCCAAAACAATTTTTGGACCTTTTGAATCATCAAGAGAGGATAAAGTCTCTCTTATCGAAACCATGTGTCTAGAAGCTCTAGAATTAGTGATGAAGGTGGATGATCTTGAAGCGCTGGAAACCAAGGCATGTACTCTCTCCTTGTCATCTGAATTTGAAACTCCTTCCCTCTTTCTTGTGCATTCATAAAGGGAGATGTTGTTCTTCTCCAGGAGTTGGGTCAACATGTCAATTTTTTTTTCATACAAGATCTCTCAGGATGATATCCCTTACTGCAGCATGCGCACTTGCTCATTTCACCTTTGTTCTTCTTGGAGCCTGTTGGATCCTCTTGAGACTTTGACTTGTCTCTCTTTTGCTCAGGTGGCTTTTTGGATTTCTTCTTTCCCTTTGAATCCACCCTCAAATCTCCAGCAACCAAATCTTGGTGTTTGGAAGGTTTTATGGTGCCCATCATTACCAATTTATCTTGCTCCTCGGTGAGGGAATCCATGAAGTCAGCAAGCTTAGGCATCTTCCAGGCTCATGCTGTCAATTTGGTGGCATGGAAGGTCTAAACAAACATTGATTAGTAAGTACCAAGCTTTGAAAGTATGGTCAAGACTAGTTTCTCTTCCTTCTTTTCGATTCCATGTTGTTTTAACTGCAGAACTAGGGCCTTAAACTTGGAAAAGTAGACTTGCAAGGATTCGAAGCTGCTGGGACTAAATGAGATCAACTCATTCTCGAGTAGATGTCCTCTCATTTAATCTGTATTTCCAAAAATATATTCAAGCTTCTCCCAAACCTCATTTGGTGATTTCAATCCATCAAGATGGAAGAGGAGGTCTCTTGAAATTCTTAAGCACAAAAGACCATAGGCCTCATCCCTCCTATTGTGCCATTTAATTGTCTCTGCAGCTGCATTGGGATCTGCCTCAGTTGCCATGGTAAACCTATAGAGGACTTTGTATCTCAACAAAATCTCCATCTCAGCTTTCCATTCGAAGAAATTGAATGGATTCAAGATTATCCTTTTAGATTGGTCCATATCTCAACAACTATGCCCTTCAACCAGCAAAATGCGCTCCCAGTCAGTGATTTCAAAACTGCAACATCAATATAGAAGGAGATAAATTGATCTGTCAAAGCTCTGATACCATGTGGAAATTACGCCCAACTTGTAGATCAATTACACTCACAAAATTACTAGTCAAACATGCAAAATTCCACAAAAAAGAGACTAAATATGGAGCATAACACAATCCTGTATTGAATAAGTGTACATCATCCAACATCATAAATTAATAGGTTGTCCAAATAGATAATTACATCAGATATTCGAAAGCATAAGGATGTTATTTGAATTGGACAAAAAGCAGGATTACTAAACTAGTCAAATCCCCCATAGGTGCATAAATCACTTTCCTAATCTGTCGATATGAGTGATATGTACCAGATGATAAGTGATGGAAAGATATCATATCCATGCTTTTGGATGGAGAAAAATAAGGAGGATGGTTAAGTCAAAAAACATGACAGTTACTCCTAGACTAGTTTTTTCCCTTCTGCCTTAAAACTGCTAAAAGTAAGGCATCTTTCAGAAAAAGTAGAACTGCGCTTTTTCTATTATAGAATTACTGCATAGTTGTTAGAATATTTCCTATGATGTTTCTAAAGTGCTCCTTAAGCCAGTTTTAGCATTTGTTGACTTCTAGGCGCAAGTGGATGCCAACTAGCATAGCAACGAATCTAGGAATCTAGGAATAAGAAAAAATTAATTAATTAATTAATGTCAAATATGGGTAACTATGGGTTTGATTATTCTAACAGTATGGAAATTAATTTTCCTAAAACCATGTAAGAATTACAAAGCATTGACTTGCAAGGGTGGCTTCACAAAAATAAAACACATAAAATACAAAAGTACGAGAGAGACACTGATATACGTGGTGCACCCAAATATGGGTTGCGTCCACCAAACATTTTCAATCTCTTTATTAATTTATCTTAAATGAGAAGGGATACAATTTGCAACACATGCTGATATATTTTCCCGATATTTACTTGGATTCCATAATATCATAAATTTATCCTTGCGTATTCAACAAGAATAGAAGGGACTTCGTAGTCTTCTAAACCATAAATGATTTAACCATAATGTTTGTCTTTCTAATATAATCGACATAACACATGAAAGGCTTGTTTTCATTTAGCTAAACCTGTTTTCTCATGAAGAAGCTTGATCCAACGCCATTAACTTAATAATTAATTCGGTTCTTAAATACTCCAACCCTATTTGGAATTCTTTATAATTATATAATATCATAAGAAAGGATAGAGTTGTCGTTATTTCCATCCTATTATATAAATAAGGCTAGTTGGAGCTCTTATCTTCCAAGTAAAGAAATAATGTTTTTAGTTCTCTTGACAATCGAAAGAGCTTTATATATCACCCAACATAGCATGGATGATATTTTAGTATTCTTCTATTCCATAGGAAATAAATAAACAATAATATGGCCATGTATCATACAAATTTGTTATTAATAAGTAAATAGGTATGCTACATTTTAAGACATATGTAAAATATTGGCTTCCTATTAAGGAGACCGGAAGATTTCTCATATTGAAAATAATCTACATACTACAATAATGTACATACAGTTGATATAAAGAATGAGAGGGTTTTGCTTCCTTTACCTACACAACAGGTTGATAATTTATATAATAAAGGACTAAGAAGGGACATGCCCTCGAATATCTAAGTGTAGATACGATATTGTGGAATTGGCTCAAATAGAGACCACCTCCTCTTCTTCAAAAACTTTAGACAATAAATATGTAATGGGTTATATCAGATCTAATTTAAAACAATAATTTCATTTTATTTACTTGCTTAAGACAACTCTTTATTATCTCCCATTGTTATCGCAGAGATATTTATATACAAATATTGGGAATCGACCATCCTCCAAGAAGTACACCACTTCCATCAGAAATAGATGCAACTATAAAGGACCAATGTATAATATATAAAGGTTTGGGGTAGGTCCTCTTTCCCAAGGCAACTCCTCCCTTCTTGATAGAAACCAAAAGAGTTTAACCTAAATACTTACATACTCTATAAAGGCCATATAGATGGAGTCGACCATCCTCATGGAGGTTGGTCCTCAGTGTTAAGTAATAAACAATGATATGATTATGTGGAATAATAATGATATTAAGGGTATCACCCCTCCATATGGACGACACTCCTTCATCCATTTGTACCATTAAATAAAGGAGAAAACAATATTTATATATATCAGGAAACTTAAAACGGAGGTGACCCTTTCAACTGGAGGTTACTCCTCAATTTTCAAAACACTTCGAAAGTAGAAGATTACTTAAGGGACAAAATGAGAATTTTCCCCTCCCTTTCAAGCAACGATATTAAATAATACTAAAGACTAATACAAGCTGAAGAATTGACATTCGACAAATCATACCTTGAAGTTAATATTCGAATCCCCAAACTCTGTAGTTTTTGCATAAACCAACATATAAGGAAATCTCAAGTAAATCTAGAGTTGGTATCTCCTTCAAAGCATCTCCATCATTTTCCATGCACGATATCAAGACCTCGAAAATGAAGGTGTTTTCCCCATTAGCACCTGTCTTTTTCCTCAATCCAAGATCTTACTTCCTTCTAATTGAACACCTGTTCCATCTCGAGAAAAATCCAAACTTGATCCCCCCCGAACTTGCGTCTTCTCTCCTCCTTATAACCATATTCAACCGTTTCCAAATATTGGAAGGTTAATAATGACTTAAGTGCCATATAATGCTAGCAATAACCATCTTCTATAAAAAAAAATGATGTAATACTCATGACACATGCCTCCAATCACATACTTAAACTCTTCAATGTAGTGTAAGTCTAACCTTTAGAATGTAGTGTAAGTCTAACCTTTAGAAATAAATTTAGTTCTGTTTACAATCCTTCTTATTATGATTATATGTCAATAATATTTTAACCTTACTTCACCTTATACTAATGATAGTTAGGGGCGAAGAGGGGTGTTACAGAAACTATATAAGATCCTTATAAATTTGAATATTTTTTAAAAAATATCCTCAAACATTTTATGGTTGAAAATTTAAGAATCTATAAGATTCGCCAAAATTTCTGCCCTTCAAAAAATTATAGTTGGTTTCTATCCTTTAAAACATTATGGATTGTCAACAAATTTCTATTATAACCTTAAATATAGCAAGAATAATTTTGAATTGATAGAATTATAAATATCAATTTTTAACAATATATAGTCCAATTAAAATAAAGTATGTAGTAGGATGAATACATTTTTGTTGTCTAAAGATAATCAATTTAAAAACCATTAAAAAATAAAATAGTTCAGGAAAACAATCTCAAAACAAATTTAAAAAAAAAGCATCATTAGTTTTATTGTATTTTAAAAAACTTTATGCAAACTTGAATTCTAAACAAATAACTTGTAAACTCTCAAATATATATATAATTAACTTATTAATAGAATGAGAAGAAAACCTAATTAACCAGCATAGATCCAAATCCCAAGCTCTATCAAGTGCCGAGAGGGATCAAATCTTTGGAGGTGCAGACCTCTTCTTAAGTATTGCACTCAACTATCAGCTTTAATGTGATTCAGACCAAATGGCACATTTTTTTATTTAAGGTCCACAAATAATATTTTTATTATTAATATTTAATACTATTTATGGCTGCATATAATATTTTTTATTTTGTTAGGAAAAAACATTAAAACATCTCCCCCATACATAGTTTTAAAACCATGTGCAAGGCCCTCCTTAAATCATGGGTTGTTTAGGAGGCCTTGCACATGGTATTAAAACCATTTGCAACTACCTCCTAAACTATGTACAGCAAAACCATGGCCTGTTTAGGAGGCCTTGCACATGGCTTTAAAACCATTTGTAAGGCCCTCCTAAACCATGTACAATAAAACCATGGGTTTTTAAGAGGCCTTGCACATGGTTTTAAAACCATGTGCATGACCAACATTTTTTTTGCGGATAATTCAATTTTTTATTTTTATTATTTTGTATTATTTTGTTAAGTAGAAACATTACAACATCTCCCCTATATTGTGTTGTTTTTCTCATGCACAATTTTTTATGGCAGATAATTAAAATTTTTATTTATTTTTTATTATTTTGTTAGGTAGGAACATTCCAACATCTCACCTATATTAGATTGTTTTTGTGGCCGACATTTATTTTGGAAGATAATTAAAAGTTTTGTTTTTTATAGCCGACATCTATGTAACGTTACGTAACATTACAACGTTAGGTAACCTTACAACGTTACATAACGTTACAAGATCTCCCTCATACTGGGTTATAGAGCGCCTCTCGACGCAATTAATATATTAATACAATGGAAGGAGAAAAACATATATACAGATAGAGTCATACAGATATATATCAATAAAATGATGAAAAGTACAATCAATTTCATTATATATATAGAAATGCTCACTTAATGCCATAAATTATATCTTCATTTATATTAATTGAAATTAAAAGGTAAGATACCATTGTGTTATGGTTGCTGGAAAAATTAGTTATATAAAGGTTTAAAATAAAAGTAAAAGTTAAAAAAAAATGTGTGTTTTTCAAAATTTATTTATATAAAAATTTAAAATAATTTATAAATTAAAAAAAATATTTATACACAGGTTTAAAATAAAAGTAAAAGTTAAAAAATATGTGTTTTTCAAATATAAAAAATTAAAATAAATCATAAATTAAAAAATACGAATCAATGTATTTTTCCAAGCTGGAAAAGTTTATAAATTATTTATAAAAAGATTAAAATAACAGATGCAAATCAATGTACTTTTTCAAACTCGAAAATTTATAAAATTGATATATAATAGATTATATGTTGCTTTTATTAAATTAAAGTCAACAGAGGTTTGCTTAACTAATAGATAAGACCGATGTATTCGGTAAAATGTCTAAATCACTAATAATTTTTTTTTTTAATTAAAGTGACCAACAATAGAGCTTCGCATTTGTTTTTCACTTTAATAAATTGCCAATAAACTCGAGTATCTTGTTTAGAATCTTTATGAATCATAATGCCGTAAGCCGAATGGCAAGGGATCTCTTAAACTCTAAATAATAAAACAATAATTGCGTCGAGAGGCGCATTCTACAGCCCAGTATGAGGTAGAAGTGTAATTCCGTGCTCAACGTGGAGATGACACGTGTCACATAAAAAAAGTCGGTTTAATAATTAATAATCTTAGGTGTATATATATTTCGAGGTGCAAACCCTTTTTTGGAGTGCAATTGTTGAAGCAGGGTTTGCACCTGGAAATATTTGATCCCTCTTGGCGCATGATAGAGCCGGGTAAAGCTGGATCTAAGCTGGTTAGATAATACTTTGGATTTAAATATATAAGTAATTTCCTCACTTACGCTTAGTCCCTTTCAAATCGATGAAGATTTAGCTAAAAGACAAGAAGACAGTTATGATAGAATAAGGGTTTTTAAAAGGGTAACCGCAAAACAATTTGTAACAAATATGTGACATCCATTTTACAAGTAGATAGCCTTTATCCACACGCATGCCCATTGCATCAAGTTGGTTTGTTGAATGTTAAAATAAGTATAGTACTTTGTCAATCAATTTTTGTTGGTTGGTTGGTAAAGTGAAAGTGTTGTTATTATTAGATCTTTTTAAATAGAGATTTACATCTCTTCAGAAATAGGATCAATTGGATATAAAAGTGTAAGTGTAAGTTAGTGAAATATATATTTTTAATTATTGTATTTTAATCAAAGAAAATGATAGAGATGTTGACAATAAATATAACATAATTCTAATTATATCTAATAAATGAAACACACATGTTATGTGAAATTTATATCAAAGAAATCAATACATATATGAAACAACAAAACATGAAATATATTGGTTTGATGTTTGCTTAGATTTTGGGTGGGATTCAACATAAAAAGCGAAAGCATATGAAGCGGGTTCACTGCGCTCGGAAGAAACAACCCTAGTGGAAGGGAGATTCAGATAAGAATTAAAATAACACATTAAAGCTGAGCTAACATCCAATCTTCAAAAGAGATTCTTTCAATGAAACTAGGAAATTAGTTGACATATACAAGTTGAAATCTATTTGTTGAAGTGAAGTTGTTCAACATTAAATATCGGAAATGAATTTGATATATTCTTTTTTGAAGTGACATAGATCTCCTTAGTTATGGCATTTTAATTAAATAATTTTTTTAGAAGTTAGTTGTGAGATATAATCAACTCATAATGATGATGATGAGTTTATTGTCTCCAAAGATTAACATGATCTATAATACAAATAAAATGAATAGGATTAATTTTTTTTGTATCATGATCCACACTGTATGGGAGGAACAACACAACATAACCAATCAACAGTGAGAACATAATTTAAATACTTGGCTAGTAAAGAGTAATTAAGTTATGAAAGTGGAATATTAAGGGTGGGGCATATCCTAAGGAAATGGTGTTCATCACTAGCCTCCTTTATATTACAAATTTTACAAATATAGGTATCCTAAATTGTTTTGTGGTTAGACTTACAACATCTTTCACGATTAAGATCATAAGAATTAGTCATGATCATAACAATGTTCCTCTTTTTGAGTTTATAATGTTAGGAATATAGTTTTAATCAACTGAATTAGAGTTGATTAACAAAATTGTGATATTTCAGCTTCCTCTTATTAAAGACTTCAATCATTCCATTTCTAACTTTAAACTTCATAGGAATGTAAGATTTGATATTGACAATATTATTAATTTTTGCCATATTCTTTTATTTTCAATAATAAGGTAAGGTTTCGAATCTCTATCCCATTCTCTTTTAAGCATCCAGTGACTATTGTTCATAATAGGTAACTAGAAGCAATAGCAAGGAGCATATCCCTGCAAAAAAAATGATAACTTATGCTTATATTACGAATATATGACAATGTTCTATACTCAAATACTAGTGTATCATGCTTCAACCAAGATAACAAGGTAAGGAATGTTGCATTCGATTTTAAAATTATAGCTAATAAAACATTTTTGAATTTTCTCAATTTCATGACAAGATTCATGAGAGATATCATGTACTACTTGGCTATTTGAATAGTCATCTTGACCTATCAAACTTAGTAGATACATCCACATTTTAAATTGACATTTTGAGATGGTATTTTTTCATGCGTTCCAATCATTATGTTCCATATATGTTATCCATTGTAATGATTCTGTGGTTATGTTTCTTATGGTTATGTCATATCGTTCTATGTTCCCATGATGGAAATGAGCATATGGTTTCTTTATATTCATGATGTTATAGTTATAACTATTTTTGTGTTCCATGATGTTAGGCGGAGCTAGACATAACAGTTGCTACATGGGCTTGGAAGGTTGGTTCCTTATAGATATCAAGGGAGGGGAATAACCTTGAAGGGAATATCTCTACCTGTGCAACAACTTATGGGTTAGGGACCAGCTAAATCACCAATGTTTTACCATTGTTACCTCTACCTCCTTTGAGATGAAATTTGGAGAAGAGGACTAGAGTTATACTCACCTATGGAGTTGTGATGATGGACTTTCTATACATTCCATGATAAATTAATGGTTACAAAGTGGAGGGGGTTTAAGCTAACCTTTTGAGCTACCTAGGGGTCATCATGTGTACCATATGCTTGAGACCACGTAAAAGAGGTCTGAGGCGATAAATCCCAACATAGTTTGATGATATGTAGAGCCTAATGTTGAAAGTCAGGAAGCTGGTTGGAGTTGTACTTACACTGTCCTTAAATACTTTCAATTCCAAGTACAATAACACCATGATGGGTGAATCTTATACTAGTTGTAGTAGAGGGATTATGCCATGGCGAGTGGGACCATCTAGAATGCTAGCTGATGTTTTGGAGGAAGATCAAATGGTATGATTTGCATGAGCGTGTGTCATGGCAGAAGTAAAACCCTGTGATTAACATGGTCAATAAATTATTTTATGTGGAGATTGAACTCTCACCTAAAGCTTTCCCTTCCCATTAATGTATATCACTATCATACATGATTCATTCAAGTTACCCCACATCCCATTTCCTACAATGAGATTGAACCTAAATCTTTCATTTTCCATTAATGTATATCACTATCATGTATGATTCATTCAACTTATCCCTCATCCCATTTCCTACAATGAGATTGAACCTAAAGATGGACTCAATTATATGAAGTTCGAGATGTAGTTTCTTTAAAACATCCACTTAGATTTTAAAACTTTTATCGAATAAACAATATATGTTGAGCCAATTCACTAATAGTTTCTATAATCTTTATAATATGAATAAATGATATCTCACCAAATGATACAAAATATAGTAATGTTTCACAAAGATAAACAATAATATATAAAGAGTATTAATCGCTTTAAATAATATGTTTCAATTCCATAACTCTTCATTTCCAAGTGGCATCATAAGGAATTACCAAGCCCAAAATGTATCCTAAATAAGAAAAAGGTAGACAGAGATAAGCAAAAATGAGAGAGAAAAAGAGAATATTACGGTATGTTTGCGATAAATTTTGATATCAAATTCGGATAGGGGCCATATTGGTACCATTGGAAATGTCTCTTTGAGGGATACAACTTTTCTGTTTTGATATTTACAAGATTCCTCACGGTTTTTTCGGGGCGTGCATTTTTGTAAATATGGCATGAGGAATCTCGAAAAAGCATCTTTTCAAAGATGTTGTATGAAAAGTATATTTTCAAAGATTCTTTATGAAAATCATATTTTAAAGCATCTTTTCAAAGATGCTTTAAAATATACTTTTCATAAAGCATCTTTGAAAAGATGCTTTTCGAGATTCCTCATGCCCAGATTTACAAAAATGTACACCCCGACCAAACTGTAAGGAATATCACAAAGCTAAAAACATAAAATTTGTATCCCTTGATGAGACCTTTCCAATAGTATGAAGAGATCCCAAATCTGACTTCAGAATAAAAAAATATCGCAAAAATACTGTAATATTCTCTTTTTCTCTCTCATTTTTGCTTATCTCTCTTTACCTTTTTCTTATTTAGGATACATTGTAGAAGAGAGTAGAATGTTATGATGGCTTAAGCATGCTACTAATTAGCAATTTTTTTGTAGTTCGAAATACAAAAAGAGAAACTGACTTTTTTGCCTAAAAGCCTCCAAGAATAATCTTGGATTATTAAAGCTATAAAATCAATCCTTGACATTATACAATCCAATTGCAGTAGGGGTATTCAAGCTTGTCGAATCCATTTTTGCATTAAAAATTGGAATTGTATCGATTTAAAATCAAAGCTTTGGCAAAGATTTTGCGCTTCAATTCTGGTGATGTCAAACTCAAAAAATTTGAAAAAGAGAATGTTTATCCTTCTTCTTTCAAGTATGATATTATGAGAGACGCTACTTCTGATTTTAAAGTAGGGAACAAAACTACCAAAGGAGGTTTTGGATTTTTCTTTCAAATATAAATGAAGTAAATAATACGATGGGCCCTTTTAATAAATGTTTATGTGTAACATATTTGTGATTTAATAAATTGCTTATTGGGATTGATCTGGGTTAGGATTCACCCAAGCAAGCATAAAATTAGGATTTATTTGTAAACAGATATAGAGAGTGGAGATATAAGAAGAAACATGAATCATGCATTAGAATCAATGCTTATGTGTCTTATACATGTTGAGAGTACAAATTCAAGAGTCATTCCCATAAAACTTGTGTTGTATCAAGTCCGTAATCTATGTCTTATTAGGTTCAGATCCTCTCCATGGAACTTATGTCATATTAAGTTCACTAACTTATGTTGTATTAAGTTAAAGAGCTTATGTTGTATTAATCTAGGACCTTGTCCTATTTGGGAGAGATGCTTTCATTGGGTTCTTATGTCGTATTAAGATCATGAACTTATGTTTTATTAAGGTCAGAGACTTCTGTTGTATCAAGTCTCGAACTGGGTTGTATCAAGTTAAATGATTCTCATAGATTGTACCCTATGAGATGGTTCTCAACTAGAGATGGTCTTGTGTTGTATCAAGACCACCTAACTTATGTTGTATTAAGTCTCAAGGATATACTATGTGATGTATGGCTATTCATGGTTACTATGTGTTAAAAGTCTCCTTTAGGGATTAGCTACCCCTAGAGTGATTTACTTTAGCATATGACTATATGACCTGGGGTAATACATATGATCATAGGTTCAGAACAATTCTTATGAGTATGATATGATATAGATGATTAATTAATGAAACACATATGAACCATGCAAAGATAATTAATATGAGCATATAGAAGAGGGAGAATTCAAATTTCCCATGTATGATTCCAAGTGAAATCGAATTAATAAGACATCCTTAATTTCTGCAAAGTAGTTGTTGAAGATGACATTGATGGAGAAACACTACTTTTGTTTAGTTACATTCAGTTACATTCAGTTGTGTTTAGTTACATGCAGTTCCATTCAGTTTAGTTCAATTCACTCAGTTAACAAATCAGTTAGAGGCAGTTAAAACCAGTGATTTCGAGGAGGGTGCATATCTTCTGTGTGGGAGACACTACTACATTTCGATCCAAAATCCGATGGAAAAATCCGATGGCGCATGGATTTCTCTTTTTAAACTTACCAAAAATCACAAGGATACATTTTTTTTTTGTAAATGTGGCCACAAGCGTCGCTTAAGCGACAGCGCGTTAGTAAGCGTCGCTTAAGCGACGACACCTTGGAAAGCTCCATCGCATATCCGACGCTTAGGTTCTCATAGATTTGATCACGACACCTAGGCGGTAACAGAGTCCCTTTTGCATCTCGAGTTCCAACACTTGTTCTAAGGATCAGTGGACATTAAATCTTTCCAACGGCGGTGGTTCATGTTAGCCTCTTCTAAATGCCCACTACCACTAATCATATTTCTCGGCGGTATCCATCCGTGCAATGCAAGGGGATATTTTTGAAGGAATTTGTGAAGGGAAATGTGCTCGGAATACTCAATTACCCCCGCCTTCTTCAAAGCTACTACAACAACACCATGCTTATTCTGTGTACGTGGTATAGGGCCACACCCAATTGCAACAGAACACCAATTTTTTTTTCCATATCGCCTGAGTTGCCCCCTCATCGAATCTGGTTTCATGGGCACCGTCTATGATTGAGGGAATTCATTCATGCCTGCCTGAATCCTCCCGGCCACCATGAAAGGAGGCTCTATGGAATCTCAGGGATGGGGGAACAAGCGTGTTCAGTTCCAGGAGCCTCATAACAAGATGCCTAAATCCTCTGGATCATCGTCCAGTAAGTTCCGTTGAAAGAATGAATCCCTCTGGTTTTGGATTTGATTCTCATGTATGTTGTGTCTGCTTTTAAGGTGAATCACAGAAATAGGATTGATCAGATGCAGTAATTTAACCTAACAATATCTTATAGATAGTTGGTCCTTTGGGTTGATAGAAAATGGAAAATTTCATTCAAAACATCCTGAGGCATGCCCACTCCATGTATATATATATATATATATATATATATATATATATATATATATATATACACAGAGCCCAGTTCCAAGCGATGCCTCAAACTTGGATTTTGGGCCTCACGGACCGTTTTCTTTCACTAAGGTAACATACAGCTATTTCCCATCTGGGGATTCAGGCCATTTCCAATAGATTCTTCTGTTTTGATAAGTTTTAATGTCAGTGGTAGATTTCAGCGGTCTTACTAGATTACATTTGGAGTTGGCCCTTTGTATTTGCACCCAGTGGTACCTACTGGATACGGTTTTGGTGCCAAGCATAAATAAATATCATCTTCTTCACAACAGTGTTGGCCTTTATTTTCAATAAATTCACAAGCTACCCTGGATTTTGCAAGTAGTTACAAAGTTTATGCCCATAGTTCAGGCAATGTTTGTATATTTTCACTTGGGGGGTTATCTCTCTGTGGCTGGCTTTAGAGATTGGTTTTGTGAAATTTATCCTTGTAAGGCATAGCTTCCATTGTGTGCTGAACATAAGGGCGCCAGGTAAAATTTATGCCTAGTGGTTGTCCCTAGGTTATTTAGAAACACTTTCTTGAAAATAAGGGAGCAATGGACAAAATCTGTAAAGCATATTTTCCCAATTGATCAAACTTCACATTCTGTCGCGCTCTCTACAAATATTAAATGTGAGTCTTGGAAACAAGTTTTCACATTTAGTAGTTATTTCCTATTTTTTTTCTTATATGTTAAAGATTGCCCCACCTAACTGTGAAAACAAGACATTCCTTAAAATTTCCCTGGTATTTACAGAAAAATGAGTAGCTATTGCTGAGACTCGGGAGTTGGGGTGTTAGTTACCTTGGCATTTTTGCATCTTCCCCATATTTGCTTCCCTAAGTCGATCTGTCTATCAATTGTGATTGCAATTTATAGAAGTCTCTAGACAGGCCAGTGTTCAGAAATCATAACCATTAGATGACCCGAAGGAGATGTCTAGTTTGGTATTAAGTAAAACTGCGAACTGAAAGCTATGTAGACACTTCAAGAATAATTTCTGGTTAGCTAGCTTACTTGGACAGAATGTATGTGGCCTTTCTATATGCTTCCAGGATGTTATAGCCAACTTGAAGCAGTTAATGGCCATTTCAAGCCTTTTCTGGGCAGAAATCAATGGAGTTGTTTTCTTGATACGTTTATTCTGCTTTTGTACTCTTCCATTGAATTTTAAGAAGTATTTGTCTTTTAGCAACATGGCACATTGGTTTGCACGAGTTCTCAAATGATTCCATGGGACCCCTCTCAATGTACAACAAACACTTCCTGCATCTTGAGGAATCCCATGACTTGTCGATCTTGAATCCCATGACCTGCAACAGATTGGTGTGAGGCACATTGAGGTTTGCAAGGCCTGCCCTGCAGTTTGCCCTGATGAAAGCATAGAAGTAGTTTATAACCAGTTTTTTGAGAAACCATGAATCCTTTCTAGCCTTGACATCTCCATGACCAACAAGATATACAACTCCTGATTCTTTAGCTTCACGCAGAGATGAAAGATCATACTCAAGACTTGGATCTTCATCTGCAGACATAACACTTGTGGGTAGACCTGATGATGTGTTAGCCCCAGATAGAGCCCTTGATGGGACACTGTATCGTGTCTGTCTCTGGTCGGCCATCAAAGGTGTCCTAAGGGAGTCAGTGAAACCATTTGAAGGTCCTGCTCCTTTAGAATTGACTGATTCGTCCTCTGATTCTAGGTTGATACAGTCGTTCTCAAGGGCAAGTTCTAAATCCTCCTTTCGAAGAAACTTCTCAAGGCTCTCAATAAGTAATTGTTCAAATGCCTGATAATGTTCCTTGCGAATGTCTTTGTAGCCATATATAGCCATGCACCGAAATATGTTATAGTCCCTTAGAAAAATTATCCTAAAGAGAAAACGCTCATTTTGTGGCACAACAGGAATTGGTACATACTTTAAACAAAAAATACAATGGTCGAATGTATTGCTGGAAGGCTTGTTAAAAACTGCCCAAAAACTGCAGGTACTCCACGTACAAGTTCACTATAAACCAACCCAATTCCTGGGACTCATATTGTCCCAAGGTTGGATCCTAGTTCTAGCATCAAATCCATTGACATCTTTTTCCTCACCTCACTTTGATACTTCAAAACACTTCCATAGTTCCAAATGTACATCACAAGAAGGAAGCAGGTGGCAAAAGCCAGTGGAAGCCAACCACCTTGCCCCACTTTCATCAAGACTGCAGAAAGATAAGTCAGCTCAATTGATCCAAATAGAACAAGAAATCCAATTGCAAGGAGTACGTTTTTCTGCCATATAAGAACCATGACAAGAGTCACTAGGCTTGTAGTCAACATCATCACCCCTACCTCTGTAATACCTGCAATCAAAAAGAAAATTGATAAGCCAAGTTCTCCCAGGATTAAGACTCTAGATAAGAAGTGAAGGTATACATTGATATTAATACCTATGTCATGTGTGAGTAATTAATTCATGATACTCAATGTTTAACCAACAATTCACAAATTTTGTCTGCTAACAAGCAGCCAAACCTCCATTACATAAACTACACAAACAAATAAACAAATTTTGCGCTAGATTAAACAGTGCCATCTCTCCATTACTCACCATATGCATTTGATATCTTGGTGGTACTCCTAAAACCGGCACATACTAAGATGCACATTATCATTAGGAACCAATTGATGACAGGAATGTAGATTTGACCCATAAACCGCCATGATTTGTGAATTATTTTTAAACTACGAAAGCATCCTAGGGACATGGCCATTTTGATACATGAAAATGTTGCTGAGATCATTGCCTGACTTGCAATCATGGTAGCTACAGTAGCTATCACAAAGACTGGCCAGAAAAGACCATCTGAATAATCACAGATAATGTGAAATATATCAAACTAAGATTTGGCAATATAACCCTAAAGTTCAAACCATTGTCAATATATTCACAAGCAAAAATATAAATATGAGTTAGAAGCGACTCAAGAAGTTTTACCAACAAAGCATATTCATAAATAAAAGAATCTGAGACAAATAATTTGGCAGCTTCATCTCCAAATTCTAAGGGGAATTAATTCAGTCAATCTAGAAGCTGATGGAAGCTTGCCTGGAATTGAAGCATAAAATGCCTTCTCCACCACAGTGGGATGTTTCATGAGGTATGCAGCTTGACCCATGTAAGCCAATAGCAGGCATGGGAATACTACACATGAGAAAGCTAACTGCAAAAACCATTTATATGTCAAGAACCCACATATATAATTGTTATCAGAATAAAATCTGTGCAATTTGATTTATGGTCTTAAAATTGAAAAACACATATGCTTGTTCTAAGAAGAAAAGGATACATCACAAAAATGAATCTCGGCAGTCAAAGGAAACTCTTTAAGTTCACCTGGATGGATCTTACTGAGAAGTGACCCAAATCAGCAACCATTGCTTCAGCTCCTGTAAATCACAGAATAAAGTTTTAATTCAGAGCCTTTTGAAGACCAAAAGCACAAAGATATAGGAAAATTCATTACTCTGATTCTAAAAGTAAAACTGTCTGCTAATAAGAATCTCACCATATACTTTGTGTTTTGATTCCTCATTCTTAATTTGTTCTTATCAAATAAAACACTTACTCATTTATCATTTCACATAGACCAAGTGCCTAACATAGAATTTGTTCATTCATCCACCATTTCACTCCTTTTCTATGCAAATTTATAATCAATTCAGACCAACAATTAACAATATACTACAAACCTAGTGTAAGGGCGATGATGAAGATTCCTAAAGCCCGTCTCAGAGATTTGTCAGCATTGCCAAAAGTGCTAAATACAGAGTTTATTGGATTGTGTGAGATGCAGAGGCTTCCAGAGCTATTTTAGGGAAAGAAAGTGTATTACTAATAGTGCCAGATAAGAAAACTCCTTGGGATGTGGACAAGGCAGCAAGTATTAAACATGTGAGGATATGGCTGCAGTGACCACCTGCCAGTTCAAAGGTTTGCATGTGCTTATCTGAAAAATTCACAATTCACAGCTTCAAAACTCTTAACAACTTTTTGGCTTTCATCTAGGTATGAGCATAGTTATCAGAACCAGCTGGTCTGTACTAGTTCACAACAAAAGTGACCCAAACTGGTGCCCAAACTTGCCTCTGGGATTGTTCGGCTAATTCTGATAGGGACAGACATCATCATGACCAATAGGGATGAACATCATCATGACCAAAAACAATTATAAAAATCAAGTAAAAATAAAAGGGTGCCCTCCCTCCCAAACCGTAATGCATCATTATATAATGGTGCCCCCATATTCTATATGAATCACACATTTCTTATTGTGTCATTTTTTAGCATTTCAAGATTGTAGAGCTGCGGTGAAGAGAGTTGACTCAAAGTGAGCTAGGAGCCAATTTATCATTGTTTGTGGGCTGGGATGATTTTGATGATATATAATTATTTTTCGTAACATGATATTTTATGGGTTCTAGAAGCCATTTATAATCTAAATGTTTATGTATTTTGATTCAGATATGTATTGCACTTGGTGACATTTTATATTCACCCTTACATGCCAAGTCTAATCAATGCAAAAAATCCATCCAGTAGCAAGTATAACCAAGTACTTCAAACAAGTATGACCATTGACTATGAAGAAAAGGAAGAACCTGGGAAACCTGGTAGTGAGGTATCCGTATAACTTGTATAGTGTTTCCTTGAAATAGATTTGATTTACAGTAGCTGGCATGCATGTTCCAGGACAAGCAATTCTTCTCATTTTGTATAGATTATCTAGATTGCATATGGTTGATTTGGGTTGTAGGTCTATTGGATGGTATAAAATTTTGAAGAATAGAAAATTGGATGGTATAAAATTTTGAAGAAGATAATGGCAATGCATGTCATTGATCTTCTGGAATGTGGCATACCCATCTATGCCCTCCATGCTAGACATCGGGTACTCACATTATGTCTCAGACCCTCAAATGGACCTATTTCAGTCCTTGATGTTCATTTGGTTTTGGTGGTCTCACACTCTAATTCATTTCACATGGAGTCATTTTATAACTCAAATTTCACAGAGCATGTAAGATCAATATGTCGAATTTGGACCCGTGTCACCTTGATCGAGTTATAACTAGACATTGTTTTGCCAATGTTTAGAGTTTATTCTTTTAATTTTAGATATTTGAGAGGGAAAAACTGCACAGGCAATTTGCAGGTCATTTCTGCGTCAGTGTGGTAGCTTTGAGCTCTATCCATGGTGAATTTGAATTTAATGAATTCATAATTGGAAATTTTAGAAAATATTGTCCTGATAGTAACAGGCTGCAGTTGCACAAAGCCACTAAAGAAGGTGGGGAGTGGAGTCACACACATCAAATTGCATACAGGGCGATTTCGATGGAATTCATACTGGAGTTGATGCAAGGGACAGATTTATTGATAGGAAACTGATCTGATCCTTTGCACAAAGGATTTAATGCGTTAAAGGATGCATTCTTGATGTTTAGTTCTTTTTTTATAATTAATTAATTTATTCAACCCATGAATTACACATCTTTGGGAAACCCAGCTGCCACTTCCCCACATTCTGAGGATGGTACCCAGGGTAAACCGGATTCTTCATGGCTCAAGAACGTTACAACAATAAACACATTAAGAGCTCAATGCGCCACTTGTGGGAATTGATCCTGTGTGGGGAGGATAACACTCCATTGCTCAACTCACCTGGGCTACACCCAATTGACACTTAATTCTTGTTATGTTGTATCATCTTTGCTATCATGGCAGTCTTACTGGAGTACTCTTAAAATCTGTTCAGATTGTATGATCTAAGTTTCTCACCTATGAGTTGAAAATAGTGATTTGTTGGACTCTGTCTTTATTGAATTCAAAACAGGATGTGGGATTAGTGCTATTTGGTACATATAAGTTTCTTGTTTCTGTCAAACTATGAATAAGATTTTGTATGCAAACTCAAAGTATATTATGAATTCAAAACAATAGTATAGTAAGGTGACAAGTATAGTATATTTATACTAGAAAGTCAAAAGGCTGCAGAGTTTACAAAGTTAAATTTTGGACAGACCTGAGATTGCCTTCCATTTCTGTGATGTAGCCTTACCATCTACAATCCCCCTTCTTGTGGTTTAGTACCTTAAAGATTTTTTTAGGTGAAAAGAATAGTATATTTTTACTAGAAAGCCAAAAGGCTGCAGAGTCTACAAAGCTAAATTTTGGACAGACCTGAGACTGCCTACCATTTCTGTGATGTAGCCTTACTAACCCTGAAATCAACTGGCATTAGGCCTACCCACATAATCTACTGCCCCTATATAGGTTATTTACTGAGAATTATAGATTGTGTAATAGTTACAAACTCCAGAGTGTTTTGGTGGTTCATCCTCTATGAAAGTTAAGTTGTCAAAGATAGAATTCATTGCACAGGTCTTATGGATGGTTGTATGATTTGTCAAAAGGAAAAAAGAATCAAACGTTTGTTGTGGGAATGCAAGGTAGTTGGAAACTTTAAGGAATGGTTCCTACAAAGTATCACATTTGTTCTTTGCCCCCCACTATTCGAAAGTGGTCATTTTTGGAGACAGATGGAGGATTAGGTAGGTACGTAGAGAAATTTAAGTTACCTTGAGATTAACTTGCATTTCCTTAAGATTAACTGGATGATCATGTAGGTAGGTAGTTTAAAGCTCGGACTGGTATAGTGCTGATTTCACTAATGATATCCACACCACCATAGGTGTAAAGAAAGGTTGTCCTCTTTCTCCTACACTCATGATCTATACATCAATGAGCTTGAAGATCCCATTCATGAGTCCCTTGGTGATGGAGGATTAGGTAGGTACGTAGAGAAATTTAAGTTACCTTGAGATTAACTTGTTTTTCCTTAAGATTAACTGAATGATCAGGTAGGTAGGTAGTTTCAAGCTCGGATTGGTATAGTGCTGATTTCACTAATGATATCCACACCACCATAGGTGTAAAGCAAGGTTGTCCTCTTTCTCCTACACTCATGATCTATACATCAATGAGCTTGAAGATCCCATTCATGAGTCCCTTGGTGACGTAAATAGTTGCATCCTCTTTGGGGTTAGCATTGCAATTCTTATTTTTGTAGATACTATTTGACTCTCAAATAGTTGCAGGTATCCAAAGGCAACTTGATATTTTTAGCTCTTTCCCTAACAAGCATGGGTTATAAGCCAACCTTGGCAACATGAAAATCATGACATTTAATGTCTAAAAATGAGCTACTTTCAATGAACTTCATTTCTAAAGGGTCACAAGTGGAAGTTGTGCCAACATGCATTTACCTTGGAATAGTGGTTTTTTGTCCCTACTTGCTCCAGAGTACAGCTGCCTCTCAGTCTCATTCTCCTCACTCATCCTTGGTCGCTAGCTTCAGTTGTATTCGATATCTTTCTGAAGCTTTTCAGTGATAGCACACCACAATACTTCTATTGCACTGACATCTATTTTATTTTCTTTTGTTTAACTTTTCTTTATCTAGACATGTTGAGGTTAGTCTCTAGCTGGCCCTTAGATCTTAGACATTATTATTATTTTTTTTTTCTGCTTGTAGCATTGTTCAAGGGGATGCTTTGGCACTTACACTTTGTCTTGACACAGGATGTACTTTATTAGTCCCTTTGACCTACTTTTTGTGGTATTTTGTTGGACATTAATAATCTTACCTAATCATTTTCTACATATACAAAATAGCTTTATTGTTATCCCAAGGTACACGAGATCATGAGATCATGATTATCGTCTGATCTCAAATTTCTACTGCCCTAGCTTTCGGTTTATTCTCATCAGATTCTCACTCAGACAGATCAACACCTTCCATGGGATGATAAAAGCATGTGTACACTTTGCAACTCAAATCCCAAATGTAAGTAGCATTTAATTTTTAGATGCCCCATGCACTATGAGATCCATGGAAGTTTTTTTTTTAGGAAATGTTGCTTACAACTGTCCGTTGGCTAAGTGATTGTGCTATGAGGGGCATTTCTATGCTGTCAATATCACCCAGGCTTGCACTTGTCTTATCCACGCTCACTCAGGGTGTTTTTAATCCTTGTCTCAGTGTTAAAACTTAATACACATTCAATCACCTCAAAACTTGCCACTAGACCACACTACTGTTGGTGATTCATGGAAGATATTTGCTTATTCCGGGAGTAAAACAGCTCACTGAGGACCTTCATGCAATAAAATGATGAGAGATGTCTTGCCCTGTTCATTCAGGAAGCTCTGCATGATAGACGAAATCTTCTTAGAGATGAATCATGAGTCTAACAATATACTATGCTGTTTGTTGATTACATCGTACTTCCAGACTCAGGATGTGAATAGTAAGAGACCTAGTGGGCATGTTACTTCTACAAAGATTGTTCGACAGTGCATTTCTCTCTCTTCCTTCCTTTGTCCTTGAATGGTTGGGGAGATTGGCCATGGATTTGTGGCTAGCAGAACTTTTCATCCTCCACTGTATCTATGGCATTACATTCCTCATTCCTTCATCTTTTGTAGTATTGCTTGGACCTGTTTTTCTCCTTACCTTTCTTTTCTTTTCTCCTAGAATTTAGTGGGAGGTATGATAGGTACTCCCCTTGCTATATCCTAATTGTACATTGTATCTAGGCCCATAGACCTTTTTGGATCCTTGTAGACATTAATATTGATTTCAATTTCCAGGTATGGAGTTCTGAAATCTTTGCTTTCTTAAGCCAGCAACACCAATAGGTACCTGCAAATACTTTTTCATCTCAATGTATGTTGTAGGCTCAGAGGAATCATGTCTTTCTTTAGTTCTCAGATATAGAATGATTTTGGAAGGAAATCCTCTAGAGGCCTGAATAGGAAAGTGTAATGGTAATGGGGGCAAAGATATCACATACAATTTTTTAAATTTATTACTGCTGAGTTGTAAACTGTTAAACTGAAACATGTTTCTATAGTTGAACATTGTAGGAAGATAAATTAGACTTTTTTTTTAAAGGATTTATTGTTGTATTGGTGTCAACATAATGTGTCTTACCGCAAAATGCAATGTTTTCTGTTTACACATTTTTGTTTCATGAAATTTTTGTATATGCTATATGCAGGAATTCTAGACAACATTATTTTGTTGATACGTTCTATTTTAAGATGGTTGTCTGTTTATACTTCATTATGATTCATTGGTTTAGGCCTATGCACCTTTTTTATCTTTCAGTCATCAAAAATTTTAATGCTTGAATTTGTCACTATTACCTACATCTTTGCTGTTATTTTCATCTGCACTTACCATTTGTCACTATGTTCTGCATTCTTGTTATTATTCTCATGTCCACTTACCATCACTATATGATGGATTTGACATTTGTCTCAGTTTTCTTACAGGTGCTACAATTAAGGAAATGCAATGGATCACTCTACAGACCAGTCAAGGGCTTTTGATGGCAACTTGTCTTTGACCAATCTTATGTCTCTCCTGCAAATCATTTATTGTATTATCAACTTGACAAAATCCCGATCAAGAATGATTTTGAGTTCAGGTCATCTAGTACAGAACTTAATAGTGGCAATTCCTCCATCAAAGGAGGGGTCCAAAAAGGGTCGTGAAACTAAAAATGATGGATTTCATGCCTCAAGTGACACAAGTTTGTTTTCAAGTTCATTTCCTGTAATGTTCCAAGAAAAATGTAAGGTCTAATGTTCCCTACAATTGTACAAATTTTATGATCATTTTATGGAATGAGAGGATGTATTCAATTGAAAATTTTCTTTATGCTTATTATTCTTGGATGTTTATAGTGAATGTTACAGATGAGGAGAATGATGGACAATATGCTGATACAACAGTTTCTCTTCTAAATCAATTACATCAAGGAGCATTGGCTTTGGAGCCGCTTCAGGACATGAAGTCCCAGACCATAGGAAATCTTCCTGATGATGAAGACGAGCTTTTGGCTGGAATTATGGACGATTTCGATTTGAGTGGATTGCCCACCCAGGTTGAAGATTTGGAAGAATGTGATATATTTAGCAGTGGAGGGGGCATGGAGTTAGATTTTGATTCTCAGGAAGGTCTGAATGGGAACATACACAGGTCAATCTTAGATAACTTAGCAGGAAATGGAAATGTTACCTATGGAATTTCAAATGGCCTTGGTACTGTTCCGGGAGAGCATCCTTATGGTGAACATCCTTCCAGAACATTATTTGTGCGAAATATTAATAGTAATGTGGAGGACTCTGAATTGCGTGAATTATTTGAGGTAATGATGTGCATATGTCTCTTTTCCATTCTCCATGGCTATTTACTTGGTTATCTCTCATTTTTCCAAGGGATTTTCAGCATCATGGTTTCTTTCTAAAATGCTTGGTATTGCTTTGTGCAGTAAATATTAAATTCTTTACTAAACTCAATAATGACAATGTAACCCCTTTTTGTAACTGAACAGTTTTCATCTCTTAAACAATCTGGGTTCATGAGTGTCTACCTAAGCCTCATATCATTAAGAGTAATGAAATGGAATTTAATTCTTGTTATAGCTAACTTCAATGATATACGCTGACTATGATAATATGGATGATTACATATAATGTAATCAAGTTCTGAACAATCCCAGGAAGCCTCTGTAGTAATTTTGCTGAGTTTTAAAGTAGGATTTTATAAGGGAAATAACTAAGATATTAATTAAAAAAGGACATATGCTCGTTGACTTTGTTCTTTTGTATTGTGAAATGTTAATTAAAATATCTAAGATTGGTTTTACAGTGTTGGGGAAGTGTTTCTGAGTAAGACGACATTGCATATTTTGCGATTGTGGGAAAGAAAGATCTCTCTTTGAAAACTGTATTTATACTGTTTCCACCACATAAGTTCTTCTTACAAAAAAAAAACACTATTTAAAAAAAATATATATACAATACCATCGCTTAAGAGATGCCTGTAGGTGTTGGTTAAGCGATGCTTGTAGGTGTAAAATGTTTTTAAAAAAATTTCATCACCGTCTCTTAACCGACAGCCATGCTGTAGAAGAGACGGCTTGTAAGTGTCGGATAACTGACGATTTACATTTAACCGACTGTAAACTGAGCTGTCACTTAACCGATGGATTGGAAAGATGTGGGATAAACGACGAAAATCCACCGACGCTTAAAAAAATCATAGTGTCGTACATGCGACAGGGAAGTGTCAAAAATCCGACAATACGGCCGTCGGATTTTTGGTCGAAATGTAGTAGTGAGATAATTTGGTGTGTTTTTAAAATGTTATGCATTTGTAAATTCCAGTATAATGTTCCATTTAATCTCTCCTCTCTTGCACTCTCTGATCAACCAATATACTATTGTGTTGTAATCATTCTCTGTCGATTATCTATCATACTCTAAGATTGTTTGTTGGGTTTTTTTATCCTCCGGACTAGTGGAGCATTTTCCCAAGGTATATCATGCGTTCTACGGTTTGATTTATCTATGTCTTTAGATAATTGATGAGATCTATTTGCACTGTAATTGTGGATTAACATTTTAAAATTAAAGAATCTCCATTTTTGCTCAAAGGCTAACATGATATCAGATCAAGGGCATGCAAGAGCTTAGTTTGTGCAAGCAACTAAATCCTACGCAGATCTTGAAGTATTGAACAAAGTGCTTGGAGCCATGGCATCGATATCTATCCAACTGGAAGACCTAATTGAAGGTGTTTCCAACTCCAACAAATAAAGGAAAGGGTGTTAAGAATTCTTGAGGATCATGATATAGATGTCTATGTTACCTTAGTGAGTGAGGATTCTTTATCCAATGCAAGGAAAATTAAAGAGAAAGTCAATATGCACCATTTTCATCACTTTTCAAGAGACAAATTTCATGGAGACGTTCTGATCAATCCATGAGGAATCAAACAAAATGGTTGAAAACCCACTTCCCAAATGGGTTGATTTAGCTTATTTGGGAGAATTTAAAAAAAAAATTATAACTATCTAAGAAATATGACCAGATCTTTAAAGATGAAATTTTTAAAATTCATGTTATGGTCATTTTTCCAAAACTAGATGAATTTTTTGAACAACCGAGGTATTTATGGATTGGATATTATCCTTCTACAATATAGCTTGTGTGTAATGAGATCCTAAATCATTCGAAGAAGATGATCATGATCGTTGGAAGAAGTTTTCCTGAAGAAGAGCATTCACTGCAGGTTGCATGGGATCCAATTTCTCCATGCAGAGATTCACCACCTCTTGCATGCACTAAAATTTGCAAAGATATCAAGATCGAGGGACTCCAGTAATCTAAAAAAGGAAGTAGATATCAAGAGGGAGCATGCAAAACAATAAAATATAAGAACTTGAATTTTTATTGTATGTTATTTAGATCTATGTGCTTTTGGATGTTTTCATTACAGTCATATAGAGATTTGTATTCCTTAGATTAGGAATTATGAGCATATACATTGATTGTCTTTCCTTTATATGCAAATAAACAAAATTCATAAGATATGAATATAAAGCATGAATGATTGTTTCATAAGATATGAACATAGAGATACATTATTGTTTCATAAGATATGAATGTCAGATTGCATGATTGTTCATAAAGATATGAATATGAAGTTGCATGATTGATTCTTGAGATATGATTGTTATGATTGTTCATAAAGATATGAATATAGAGTTGCATGATTATTTGATTATCATATGATTTTATAAAATCATAATTTTTTTTATTACAATATGTATTCCTGGACTTGGAATTGTGTTTAGCATATACATTTTTTTTATATCTTGATTGGTGATCTGGATTTATGTAGTAAAGCAATAGAATACACAAATAACCATAGAAACAAAGATGCATAAAAAATAACACTTCATTTCATTAATAAAAGAACTGAAACTTGTTTACATACATAATGGAAATAAACTAGCTAGAGTGCTGGTAGCTTATCTCTGAGAAGAGATGTGGCGGCTACATGCCTCTGAACTCTGTGTTACAATGAGGCTCGAAGTCCTATATATTACTGAGAAACAATGGAAACCCTACACATCCAAAATCCTAACCCTAGGAGGTGAAACACCATAATGTGGGCCCCATTGGGTAACTTGGTACATCAATTTTCTGGGGTCGTAACTTTGACATACTACCCTTGTTTGATGCACATGATACATCATTAGAAATATCTGTTCAAGGAATACATCCATAAATGACAAATATTGAGTCCGGAGTAGACTCATATTTGTTCGACCATTCGATGCCGAAAAAACGTTTTTTAGGGCCTGAAAATGGCTCCAGAAGTTTAGGACCCGAAAACTGCCAAAAATAGTAAATTGTGCTACAATTAAGGAAACTAGAAAACTGAAAGAAACAATGGTGGGGGTCCAAGTGGAATAGGAGGGTGGCCACCAATATCCTCCTGGCACTACAACACATCCTGGAATTAGCGTCCCATTTAGCGTCCCTTTTTAGTGTAATTGTTTTTTACATTGAGTGGTCAAACTAGATGCTAAATGGGACGCGTCATGGACAAAACTTAAAGCGTCTCAAAAAATGTCTTTTTTTGCTTCCTAGATAGCATCCTTTATGACATCCAAAATAGCGTCTATTTTTTTTCTTCCAGAATAGCGTCCAACTTTGCTTCCTAAACAACGTTGAGGTTTGATTCCTAAATAACACCATATTTTGCTTCCTAGCGAGTGTCTGCTTTTGCTTCTTAAATGACATCCCATTTAGCGCCATATTTCATCCTTAATAGCACCATGTTAGCATCCAAATGATCATCCAATATTGCATCCATTTTGCTACCACTTTAGCATCCCATTTTGCACCATGTTTTACTTCCAAGTATGTGCCACTTTTTGCTTCCAAATTTGCACCAATTCTTGCTTCTTTTTTTGCATTGTGTTTTGCTGCCAAAATGACGTCATATTTTGCTTCCAATGTAGCGTCATGTTTTGCATCCAAAGTAACGTCTTATTTTTCTACCATATCAATGCCATGTTTGGCTTCATCATTAGTGCCATGTGTTGCATCCTTTTTAATGCCTAGTTTCGCATCTTATTTTGCTACCATATCAACGCCATGCATGGCTTCATCATTAGTGCCATTTGTTGCATCCTTTTTACTGCCTAGTTTCACATCTCTAATTTTTTGGTCACTAATTTAGTCATTTTTATTAGTTTTATATACGGATTTTTGTCATTTTGTTTGGTCACTTATCTCTTTTTTTTGGTTACTAATTTAGTTGGTTTTAACCGATATTATAATATCATTAGGGCATGGAGGAATCAAACCACCAATGGTAAAAAGGATCAATATTATATTAGGATCCATGATATATTGTGTATTAATGTGTAATAAATATCATGAGTGTTAGTGAGAAATCAAGTTAATGAATAACATTTAGTATTGGTAGTTAGGGATGGCCATGTAGAGTAAGTAATTAAACCACAATGAAAAGATGCTAGCAAATTGTATCAATTAACTCAATTAATATGTAATTCTACATCTCTTCTCTTTCACGAGTGTTCGATATTAAAGTCCAACTTTCACTGCACTAAATAGCCCCAAGGAGACAACAATCATGACTAAAGATACCCTCCTTTTAAAAATTAGTTTGTATTCTAGAATGCTAGTGGACCTTCTGACCCTTGCAAAAACCTAGATTATGTTTGCATACTTCCATCCATACACTCACTTCCAAATTTGTTTGTTTTGTATCTTAAATGGGGTTGATCACAAAATTAGGACATAAAATAAATATATAAATAGATTATCATCCTAATGACATAATAAAGGAGAATAAACTAAAAAAAAAATTGAAAGAATAGTTCATGAAGCAATGCTAGAGGAATACCATAATAAACCTAAATCATCATCTCACGAACGTCTCATTAAGGAATTTAGAGAAATTTGAGGTCTTGGTCTCATCTAAATCAACGAGAAATGGAAAACAATAAAACGTGTCTTCTATATAAAAAGGTTGTGATAGGACAAATACAAACAACAAACCATTAAGAATAATGGTCAAGTCATCTCTAAATCCTAACATTAATTCAATATGGAATGCTTACATAATGTTCATGCCAATGTTCTGATTATGTGTTGTCCTACAAAATATCATCAATCATTATGACTTGTCAAACAATGAAAATGTGTATTAGATGGAAAGATAAATGCATATAACACAAAAACGTGGGCCAAAGACATACATGGAAACCCTGTTTAATTGATAAAACTAAATCCAATGTTGCATCCATAGCATTAATCTACTATTGATATGGGAATTTGACTGACTTGATTGGAACAAATCTAAAGTGTTTTAATCCTTATTTCTATCCACCATACTCTGTTTACTACCACAGTGGGAAATCTTTTGCAAAATTTCCATATTCAGTGGGAAGTCTTTTGCAAAATACCCATATTCATGGAAACCCATACATTTAAATGGAATATGATCATAATATAACTTCTAAATATGGGCCTTGTTATCTACCTACAACACAATCACTTCTAAAAGCCCTTTAACTGAAATACAAGAACTAACATACATACTAGCATTAGTATCAGCTCTATGAAAACATTTTCCTACAGAGTTTGCAGTTGCCTCCAAGGTTTTGGGGTTCGAGGTGATGAGAGAAAGGTGAGGGAGGTGGACATAAATGGTGATATTTGTTGGACTTCCTCTTTTGGATCGAAATACAGAGACCAACTACTGAGATAAATGCCATAGAAGCTCATAAACCATGGTCCATTGTGAAATACACAGTCTTGGTTGTTTTTTAGCTGAAAATTAAAGGAAAACTAACCTCTTCCACCGAAATAGAAGTGGAATACAACTTTGAGATGGGGAGTCGACTACTTCTAGATAGTACCCTCAATGGTTTTTGTGTTGGATCAGGCCCTTGTAAAGTTTAAATTTTTTCCAATGTTACTTTCCCAAGATAGAGTAAAACTCTCTTCTTTGGAGCATCCACATAAACCTTGAGTTTTGAAACTTTTCCATATTTTCACAAACCTTGACTAGTTTAAATGTGAAGCCCTGGCCACCTTTTCTAAGGCTGCAACAAACTTCTTCAAAGGAGTGGATTGGGAGGGGGAGCCACTTCTGCATCCTTGGGGAAGCCATGAATGGAGATTATATCAGTATTGAGCACAAAACAAATACGAACCGAAGCACACAGACCATTTAATTTCATTAAATAAGATGTTATTAGGATATGCAACTTAAAATGTTAGCTAAGTTTTTAAAATACTATCTTATTAGAGTGTGTAGGGTAAATTTAACCAAATCTTTAAAATGAGATGTTATTAGGATCTATAGGCTATCTTATTACCTAAATCTTTAAAATGTGAACATATTAAGGCATGAAAGCTAAAAATTAACCAAATCCTTAAATATAAAGATGTAATTAGGGTATGCAAGGTAAAGTTTAAGCTAAAACATTAAAATGGTATCTTAGTAGGGCATGCAAGCTAAATTTAGATGAATATTTAAAATAAGATGTTATTAAGATGTGCAAACTAAAATTTAGCTAAATATTGCAATAAGATGTTATCAGGGTATGTAATATAAGTTTAACCAATCCTATAAACTAAGATATTATCAGTACTGTGAATACACAAACAAATAAAGAGTTTATGATAACTTCATATTAACAAATTGAGGCATGTAGTGAAGACCAGTTGCATAAAATGACTCTATGTTTCTACAAAACATAGATGTACTATGAATCTAAAAGGTCTGGTTGGGTGCTGAAGGAGGACTATTGGGAAAGAGAGGGGAGACAGGTACAAATCCCGATTTTAGGAGTGGAAAAAGAACATATTACATATTACATGGTCACTTTCAAGGAAATGGTCGCTTTGTACCTCATAAGAACATATTACATGAATAGTATCTAAAGTGAATAACATAATTTATGCATAGTTGCACATGCATATGATGGAAAAACATATAAATTAAAAAATAAAAGATCCATGTGTGACACAAATTTACAATATCTTGTAGATTAACATTCCTCTTCTCTATCTCGAAACGACAACATGTCCCGCCTCAGCATCTGTACCTGCCACATGGTGACTAGCAAGATCTCGGCCTGTCCATCAATCTTGACTCCAAATGCCTCCAAAACCTTCGACGTCCATCGTGCGTGGGAGAAGCTCGGTCTGTCTCTTTGGCACTTGCGACATGGGTTGGCGACGACCTGTTTACCTCTTAGCCTTCATGGCTCTGCTGCATAATTTATTACACATGGGTACCATGGCAAGAGGGGAGGTGGATATGAATGCCATAGCAATTCATTTCGACATTCTGTGTGGTCTCCGCTCGGCTCTGCACATAGTTGGGCTCTCTGTGTGACTAGTGGCTCTCTGGTTCATTTTCTTCAGCATCTCTCAGTCTTTTAAGTTTATAACATAGAGGTGCAAATGGGTCACCATGTTGCACCAACGAGGTACACCGAGAAGGGAAATCTCAAGCAGAGGCAAATACCAATGTGGTTGCAGCCTCCAAGTCACGTCTGATTATGAATCCCACATCTCTTATCGGGTTCGCAACCTTGTGGAAGCTTGGGAAGGTCGTGTCTTGAACCAAAAGCTAGCAACCAGCCAGGATGGTAGCCAGATAAACCATTACTGCCTCATGAAAAACATGTTATGCAATTTGGTTGAAGGCATGCTCAGTAACTGGTTCGACGCTCGTGACTCCATCCTTGCTGTGAAAACCAGAATCACTGAGATAGGCGCTCAACTCAAAACCATGGATAACTCATTTGCCTAGAAGGGCATCACAGGCATTTCTGGCTATGGCAGTCGAAATGGTGGCGGTCGTGATTGGGGAGGTGGTGGTAGTGGAAGTGCTACCAGGGGTGTGGTTCTCGCCAGTCATGGGGGAGGTGGTAGTGGGAGCGCGTCTGGGTGCACAAAAATGGCTCCTCAGGCTCCACCATTCCCCATCCCCTTGACAATTGAGCCTCTCTTCAAGCTCCTGTGGGAAATGTCCAGCTCAATGCCTAATCGGCAACAACAACCAGTGCAAACAGCTTCAGAAGCCGCCACCAACTCGCCCACCAAGTCGCAGGAAGAACAATGGGATTTCCCCATCATTGAAGAATTTCCATAGGCCTAACGTTCATGCTTTCCAGTATCAGAATGGACCTTTTGTCCTAGGTTTTTGTTTTACAGGGTTTTTGTCAAGCCTAACCATGGCTTTCTTTAATTTTGAACTCTGTATCTATGTCTTTTATCTATGTCTGTGTCTGGAAACTGTGTCCAAGACTCTGTCTATGTCTCTGTCTGCTTATATTTGAACTCAGTGTCTGTAATGATGTCTCTATATCAGTCCCGCATTCTTTGTAGACGGCCCTCAGTTTTGGCCAGTATGACTTTTGTAAATTTTGCATATGTATTTTAATAGAACTATGCAGCTTACAAAAAAAAACAATCCTCTTCTCTAGTTTATGCACAAGTCACTCAATATTTGTATAATGATGATGAAGCACAATTGCTCCAAAACAAGACAAAAATATAAACAAGATAAATAGACTAAAGCTCATTGATGATGAACAAGATAGAAAGACTAGTGCTCCACAAGGTTGCCTCTCTAACACGAGTGATGAAGAATGCGTGCTTCTATCTTATAATCATCATCATCCAACATCTTGTCTTTCACAAGAAAAAAACCTAATATCTCACAAGATCAACCTCCCAACAATGACATTCTCGCTAGATTTCATAACATCTTCTAGGGTTTCCTCATGAACCCTTGTGCCTTACTCCAAGAAGACAAGTACAAAGAATAGAGCACCATGATGAATGACTCTCACCTTTCTCTATTTAGATGAGAAGTGATATGAAGCCTTACAACATAAATTGGACCGAATCCACTCAAGCAACCTACAAGACACATGTAGGCCAGGCGCATCCTCAAATAGTTGTCTCTAAGTTTTTAAATATTCTTAATAAGGTTTTTTTATTAAAGTTATCAAAAAATGTCATTGTTTTAATTTTAGGATTTACCTTTTTAAATTATGAAATAAATTACCAAGTAAACAAACCTAAATTTCATATTTAGTTTTTAATGTATAAAGCCTTTTTAATTCTAACCATTATTATCAATGTTATAACAAATAAAAGTTTTAAAAAAGTTTTTAAAATTTGTAAGTTTAGTTTTAAATGTTGTAAAATCATTAACTATAAATGTTTTTTATAAAATATTTTTTAGTTAGTTAGTATGTTTAAAATAATATAATTGATATCAAAACAAATTAGTTTAAGACCTAGGTTTAAAATTTTTAAAGGGTTTTTTAAAATAAAAATAAAAAATTTATCATTAAATTTAAATGTTATTTAAATAAAATTATAAAATATAATTGTCTTCTAAATTTTTAGGGTGTTTTTATCTAAACGTAAAGTAGGTTGGGCTGGCCAAAAAATAATATAAAGAGTGAATATTATTCTATAGGTTGAAGTTATTACCTCGAGTTTACGTCATTCATAGGGAAGCTATAGCATTGTAGATAAGGGATAAAAGCCAGAAACTCAATGCTTTTCAATCAAAGAAAAAGCTAAAAATGAGAAACGTTTTATCCTAACTTTTACCCATAAGGTGCTTTACTTTTAAGGGGCATATACTTAGGGAGAATGAGCCATAGTTATATCTTTTAACACAAGAGAATAAAACTTAATATCAGGTGAAAGGAAGGAATCTTTCTAATCTTTGAAAAAGTATAAAAACTTAAGATCGGGTGAAAGGAACAAATCTTTCTAATCTTGAACAAGTTTAGTGTCCTTTAATTGCCCAAAAACCTAATTAATTCAGCAGAAATGAGCATGAGAATTGGAGTATTTTAAGTTATCAAATGTTCTGGAATTGTCTCTCATTTTCTGATTCCTATAAAATTCAAGTGATATAATTTACAGTTATTGTAGATTGCATTGTTTACCCTAGAATTTGATATTATCAAACATGTTAAGTGCACTGTGGCTTCAAACAATAACTAGAAATTGTTTGGGGATAATTTTGTGAACCTTCAACAGGAAAAAGAGGAAAAGGATATTGAAATTCCAAATATAACCTGGGAAGTCTTTGAACTAATGATGACATAATTCTTATTGTTTCTTCTATGTGGGGGGGTGTTGTTAGGATTAATAACCACACTAATGCAACCAAACTAGACATTTATATTACTTAAAGCCAAGTATCTCGAACCTGTTTAACTTCACAATAACAGAGACTAAAAACTAAGCCACTAATAACCATTTGTTGATTTATATTTCATGAAGGATTAAACTAATTCCACTTCCAATCTTTCTACCAATCAATTAGGATAACAATGCCTAGCTTGAGAAAGAACTCATATGTAATAAAAATTTGAACCCTCGAAAAAATGGCCTTATGAAGACTGAAGAATTGAAATGAACCATGGCAATAATGAAGGATTCATTCATGTTATAAAGAGTTCAAGCTGAAATGAAAGAAAACTATGACATGTTAGAACTCAAATATGTTTTATCCAAGAATGTTTCACGATTCTGATGGCGTACTGATGTCAGATTTATATACACTGGTATAGTAGATATGACAACAAATATTGCACAAGACCTTATGAGAGCTGCTGATCAATATCTTTTAGAAGGCCTCGAATGCTTATGTGAATATTCTATTGCATAGGTATTCTTTTGTTAGCATATTTAGACATTTAGGAGTTAGTTAAGATCAACTTGTGTAATATATCTGTTAGGTAAAGTGTGTTTCTTTAATATGCATTAATATGCATTTGTAAATATTCTAATTTGACGGTCATGATATGTTCTAGACATACAGTGATCTGACAGTTCAACTTCTCTTAGATCATACTTACCATTGATCCGTGGCTTAACACCCGATTGGTCCATGATCTCTATTTAAAGGGCATGGAGGGTCCTTGGCTAGTTGATCGATTATGAAAAGCTCATGTAACTTTCTTTCTTTTGCATAATAAATTGCTCCAAGTAGCTATTTGGCTGGGGCCATGGACTGTTTCCCTCTCGAGGGTTTTACCATGCGACAAACATTGGTGTATTGATCTGTGATCTATTTGTGTGAGTGGCTGCTCTTGGTGTTTGGTCTTTTGGGAGTACCCTGTGTACCCGAACAAGGTATCAAAATGTTTATGAAGAGCCGCTTCCATTTGTGATCAAGATCTGGAATCGGTGTTGCCGAAAATTTGAAAGGGTTTCTGGTTCTAGAGTTTCCACGTGTTTGTGTCCCGTGGGATCTATTTCATTGCATTCAGAATGCCATTTCCATTGGGAAATAGTTTTCGTTTCATCGAAACCTGTTTCCGTTTGATCCAGAAACACCAATTTCGGAAAATCTAAAGGTATAATGTTACACTGACTGATTTGTTTTATTTATTTTTAAATCTCTCATATTTTATTAGTTTTATTATTAGATCTTTATTGTTTTAGTCTTGGACTGTTTCCTTCCCTGGCTGTGTATGCTCTTTGCCGTGCACCTTGTGTGATCGGGGCAAATCAGAAACAAAGAGGGAAAGTTATTTTTTTCTTGTCTTCTCGGCTATGTATGCTCTTTTCCATGCACCTTGTGCGATCACAGTGAATTAGAAACAATGAGAAAACTTGAACACATAGACTTTCCGGGTAAGCTAACCAAGATCTAACCCCATAATGTGGAAAAGTTATGTTTTTGTTTTTGTTTTTCATTTTTTTTTGTGATTTGCAGGAAAATAAGGCAAGCATCGAGAATGAGAGAGAAGAGTAAACAAAAAACCCTTCCTCTTTCCATTATTTTACGTACCTTTTAAACTTAGCTCACTTGGTCCAAAGTTGTTTTATTCCTTAATAGGTCTTGAGTTCAAGTCTTATTAAGCTACTTTTTAGTGCATGTGATTTCTATTTTCAAGTTACTTTATTGTAAAAGTGCATCTCACTTAAATAAAATAAAATAAAAAGTGAGTCACTTAAGTCTTTTAATTTATTGCCGCACTATTTAAAGTAACATTATTGTAAAAGTGAACATCACTTATTCTACAAAAGTGATTCACTTAAAAGCAAATTTATTGTAAAGTGGTTGTCAAAAGTTGATCTTAGGAAGATGGGGGTTCTTTTTTTTAATTGGTCAAGTTAATATCTACCACGTCGCTATTAGAGACACCTTCAACATTTTTTCTTTGATCAAGCATAACTTCATCATTCAGAATCAATTTTTAGTGCCTTTTTTTTTAAACAGCTTGATTTCTCGAGCACTTTGTATCCAGGCAGTTAGTTTCTATTCTTTCAGCCATTATTTTCAAGTTTGGCTGCCCCTTGTGATATTATACTTACCAGTTCTAAATATTTCTCATGGAAATCTCATATGGAGGATGTTCTAAGAAGTGGGGGACTTTTCAGAATTACCTCAAGGAAAGAAACAGAACCCATTGATGATGATAAGAAAATAAAATGGGAAAATAGATATGATGAAGCTCATGGATTGATTGGGATGTCAATCTCTACTGATTTGTGATTCCACATATCTAGAATTGATGGACTTGATAAAGCTTGGGAAAAGTTGAAATCTATGTTTGGTAAACATAATGAAATTTGAGGTAATCAACTTGAGAATTAGTTGATTTTTTTTAATCCAAGTGATTTTTCATGCATTCAAGACTATTTATCTAAGTATAAAACCCTTAGACTCTTATGTGAAGAATGCAAGATTAAGAAAGAAGAAAAACAATGTATTTATCATATTCTTTCCAAACTTGGACCAACATATTCTGTTTTTGTATCTACATTTTACTCCATAAAAGAATCCTTGACTGCAACAAGCTATCAAGAGCCTAGTATTGAATTCTTTGTGATTCCTTAATTAGAGAGAAAGATAAGCTCATTCATCTTAGAATAATTAACAATGCAGATACATCTGGGAAATCCTTATTGTCCCAACAAAAAGAAAATTCCAAGCCTCCCAAGAAACATAATTTTTGCAATAATAAGCCAAACAAGGGTCCCAAACCCTCTCAATCAACTCCTTCTTTAAAAAATGACAAAGGATCCAAGCCAAAAGGAAAGAAGACTGAGCATCATTGCAATGTTTGTGGGAAAGATAATCATGATGAATCTAAGTGTTTGAAGAAGATTGCATCATTGGAAGCAGCAATGAAGAAGCACCACATCAGCCTAGATTTTTCTTTAGAATCTACCTCTCATGCACATGCACTTTGTGCTTCTGGTTACTCTTATACTACATCTTCTTCTTCTACTTCAAATGAATGGCTCATTGATTCTGGAGCATCTTATCATATGGCTAAGGATCAAGCCATCTTTTCTACTATGCATGAATGTAACACCAAACAAATATTTGTTGGTAATGATAAATCTCTAAGTGTTGTAGGATCTGGAACAGTTCTAGTAGAAAATGGTCATTTTAGTGATGTACTATGTGTTCCAAAACTTTCTTGCAATTTGTTATCAGTCTATCAAATTACTCATTCGGGTAAAGGTAAAACTGTGACGTTTACACCTCACCAAGTTGTAATAAAGGATTTTAAAAATCCTCAAAATTTCCTTGCTACTGAAACTGTTGATGATATTACCAAGTTGTACAAATTTAACAACTTTGGGTCATCACCTTTTCCTTCAATTTTTGTTGCTCATAGTGATAACTTGAGCAAACTTTGGCATGAGCGATTTGGTCACTTAAATTATCACTCATTTCAACAACTATGTAAAGACAATATGGTGATTGATCTTCCGATGGTATCTTGCAAGGATGGTGTTTGTTCCGGTTGTGTACTCAAAAAACATCATCGGGATAGTTTTGACAAATGTGCCTCTTGACATGCCTCGGTTCCCTTGGAGCTTGTGCATAGTGACTTGTGTGGTCCTCTTCCATCTGCTTCCTTTTCTGGTTTCAAATATTTCTTAACTTTCATTGATGACTACTCCAGATGCACTTGGGTTTAATTCCTAAAAATTAAGAGCGAAGTATTTAACATGTTCTTGGCCTATAAGGCCCTTGTTGAAAAATAATCTGGTCATCAAATTATTAAGTTAAGATCTAACAATGGAGGAGAATATGTTAACAAAAAGTTCACTACTTTTTGCACTACACAAGGAATCCAACAACAGTACATTGTTCCATATACACCATAACAAAATGATGTAGCTGAACGGAAGAACCGCACTTTAAAAGAAATGGATAATTGTACGATCCAATCTAAGGGACTAAGTCTTCAATATTGGGCTGATGCCATAAATTGTGCAAATTACATAGTTAATCGCACACCCACTAAAGTTTTACAAGGTATAACACCGGAAGAAACATGGAGTAAAATTAAACCAGATCTAAGTCACTTCCATGTGTTTGGTTGTGAAGCATGGGCTCACATTCTGGATGAAAAATGGAAAGCATTACAACTTAAAAGTGAAAGCTGCATATTTGTTGGATATTCTGAAGATGAAAAAAGTTATAGACTTCTTCAGCCACATTCTCATGATATAATCATTAGAAGAGATGTTAAATTTGATGAAAATATCTTGGCCTGTGAGCCTGATCCAAGAGGATATTGGTGACCACCCACCTATTCCACTTGGACCCCCACCATTGTTTCTTTCAGTTTTCCAGTTTCCTTAATTGTAGCACAATTTACTATTTTTGACAGTTTTCGAGTCCTAAACTTTCGGAGCCGTTTTGAGGCCCTAAATGACGTTTTTTCGGCATTAAGTGGTTGGGAAAATATGAGTCTGTTCTAGACTCAATGTTTTTTATTTATAGATGTAGTCCTTAAATAGATCTTTCTAATAATGTATCATGCGCGTCAAATGGAATTAGTATGCTAAAGTTACAACCCCATGAAATTGATGTACCAAGTTACTCAATGGGGCCCACATTCTGGCATTTCACCTCCTAGGGTTAGGTTTTTGGATGTGTAGGGTTTCCATTGTTTCTCAATAATATATAGGCCTTCGAGCCTCAATGTAACATAGAGTTCAGAGGCATGTAGCCGCCACATCTCTTCTTAGAGAGCTACTAGCACTCTAGCTAGTTTATTTCCATTCTATATGTAAACAAGTTTCAATTATTGATTAATGAAATGAGGTGCTATTTCCACAGCATATTTGTTTCTATGGTTATTTGTGTATTCTATTGCGTTCCTACATAAATCCGGATCAGAGCCTAACTTGATGGGTGTGCCATCTTTGGCCTGCGAACCTGCTTCAGCGATTGTGCCTTGTTCTTCTTCTTCCAACTTCCTTGACAGGTTTCCAACTTGAGTTTTTGATGATGACAGTGAGGATAAAAATCCACCTCCTCCTGCTCATGTTCCTCTAGTTGCACCAGCACCAATGCTTCCTCGATGGGTCCGTTCAACATGTGAAGCAACTAGTGATCTTGTCGGTGATCCTAGAGATCAACGCCGAACACATTCTCAGTTTCAGCAAGCCTCTTCTCTTTTGGCTCAAGTTTTTGAGAATAATGATCTAGAAACTTTTGTAGAAGATTTAGGAAATCCAGATTGGGATACAACTATGGATGAAGAATATCGTTCCTTAATGGTGAACGAAACTTGGGATCTTGTTCCTCTACCAAAAGGAAGAAAACTTGTCAGATGTAAATGGATCTACAAAACTAAGTATGCATTAGATGGAAGTGTTGAAAGACTTAAGGAAAGGTTAGTTGCCAAAGGTTTTTCCCTAGTTGAAGGGATTGACTACAATGAAACCTTTTCCCCTGTCGCAAAAATGAACTCCATCTGCCTTGTTCTTTCCCTTGCAGCCTTACATAACTAGGAAGTCCATCGAATAGATGTCAAGTCTGCCTTATTACATGGTGATTTACAAGAGGAAATTTACATGGAACAATATCATGGATATGTTCAAAATAACTCTAGCCTTATCTGTCGGCTTAAGAAATCCTTATATGGCCTTAAGTAAGCTCCTAGAGCTTGGTATGCCAAAATGGATAACTTTCTCCTTGACACTGGTTTTTCTAGATGCCATTCTTACCCCAATGTCTATACCAAGAAATTAGGAAACCATCTCATCATACTTGTTCTTTATGTTGATGATCTTATCCTTATTGGTAGTGACCCTAAACTTTTAACCCATGTGAAATCCAATCTTAAGCAAAATTTTGAAATGTCAGACTTAGACATTTGCATTATTTTCTTGGTCTTCAAGTCTTGCAAACCAAAGAAGGAATATTTATTTCCTAGTCTAAGTATGCTTGTGACCTTCTTCGTCGCTTTCACATGAAGATTGTAAACCAACCCCTTCTCCCTTTCAGTCTGGAGTCAAACTTTCTGGCACTTGTACTTCCCCTGAAGTAGATGTGACCTTGTATTGACAGCTTGTTGGTAGTATCTTATACTTGACTCATTCCTGTCCTGACCTTTCCTTTGTCGTTATTCGTGTTGCCCGTTATATGCAAACACCTCATGAAAGTCACTAGAAAGCAGCAAAAATAATACTTCAATATATTTGAGGTACAATTCAGTTTGGGATTCATTACAGTACAGGGGGAACCTTTGTTGGTTGGTTTCACTGATTCAGATTAGGTCGGTGATCCTGATGATCGAAAGTCTACTGCAGGTTATGTTTTCAGTCTGGGATCTAGACCTGTCACTTGGGCTTGTAAGAAACAACAAGCTCTTGCACTTTCTTCAACAGAAGTATAATATCGAGGCACAATTAATTCCATTTAGGAAGCTTTATGGCATCGACAGATCCTTTTAGAGTTTGGATTCGAGTAGCAGTATCCTACTCCACTTTGGTGTGACAATCAAAGTGCCATCAAGCTTGCCAAAGATCCAGTTCTACATCAATGCAACAAACACATTAAGCTACACATGCACTTCATAAGAAATCTTGTTCATGATCATGTTCTTGAAATGCTCTACTGCCCTACAGATCATCAAGTTGCAGACATCTTCACCAAGTCTCTTAAAGAAGTGAAGTTTTCTAAACTTCGATCTATCTTAGGAGTTCAAGAATGTGTCCTTAAGGGGGGATAGGCTCTAATGCCTCCTTCCTTCTCCTAATAGTGTCACTTTTGTAAATCCTTCAATCATATCCCAAGTTGTTCTTAAGGGGGGATGTTAGGATATTTAGACACTTAGGAGTTAGTTAAGATCAACTTGTGTAATATATCCATTAGGTAAAGTGTGTTTCTTTAGTATGCATTAGTATGCATTTGTAAATATTCTAATCCAACGGTCACGATATGTTCTAGACATATAGTGATCCGATGGTTCAACTTCTCTTAGATCATACCTACCATTGATCCATGCCTTAACACCCGATTGGTCCATGATCTCTATTTAAATAGCATGGAGGGTCCTTGGCTACTTGATCGATTATGAGAATCTCATGTAACTTTATTTCCTTTGCATAATAAATTGCCCCAAGTAGCTATTTGGCCGGTGCCGTGGATTGTTTCTCTCTCGAGGGTTTTTACCATGTGACAAACATTGGTGTATTGATCTGTGATATGTTTGTGTGAGTGGCTGCTCTTGGTGTTCGGTCTTTTGGGAGTACCCTGTGTATCGAACATCTTTTATTTCATTGCAGTTTTTCCTTTTTGTTATGATATTAGCCAGCCTCAGCACTGAGATCTGTGAGAGCCAGGTACTTTTCAGGATCTATCTAAATTTATATAATCAATTTTCTGTGCAGCTACCCTTCTCTTGTAGAAGGATTACAACCAGACATACATGATTACTTAATTAGAATATTAAGGCCGCAGTCTTATATGCCATCATTGTAAAGGAAGTCGTGATCATTTTGATTGGCTTCTGTGGATGGTCTCATCTTCCCTGAGAACTAGTGCAGAGAGAGTTATTTTGAAGGTGTTTCTCAGCATTGCCAAGATCACTTCTAATTATGTAGGATTCACCGATTTGTCAAGTGAAGTTGAAGTAAAATGATTGCAAGACGTCAATTGACTGATACATTTTCATATCTTTTCAAAATGATCCAGAATTTTGAAGTCAGATATGAGCCATCAATTGATATTTGATGGTTTCTCAATTTAGTTGTGTACCTCATATAACACTTACTTGAAGTCAGATATGAACCATCAATTGATATTTGATGGTTTCTCAATTTAGTTGTGTACCTCATCTAACACTTACAATTTTTATTTTTATTTTTATTGGCCTTGTTAACAGATGCTTTTGACATTTCTACTTTGTTGTATTTCGGCAGTGGAATATTAGTCTACTCATCAGGTTAAAATCCAGGTGCAAATATTGGGTGATTATGATGTAAGAGTATGCACTTAGCCAAATGAAAATTAGTTGTAATTATTGATTCAGATAAGGGCAATCGTATTGATAAACACATGACACTTGTGGGCCTGACGAATTCGGGCCAATTGTAATCCTCTTGGACCTACTATAGAAGCAATTTCCACCTTAAAAAACACAAACTTGCATCCATCACTTAGGATTAAACACCAAAAAAAAAACTTGCATCCATTGCTTGGGTTTAAACATTAATATCTCCTTTTCCAGGAAACAATAAGCACAGAGTATGAATCTATCCACATTTACCAAGAAGTGCTAAAAACAGAGTCTCCTATCTGGATACTTTACCTTAAATGCGTCCAGCCAATACCAAAAAAGTTCACCTCAAAGACTCTCCATAATATAAGGAAATTTCATAAATTTTCCAAGGAGCTGAAATGGGGTTTTATAGAGGGGGGAATGAATAATAGTGCCCCGGTTACTCAGATGGGCTTGGAGACTCAACTTTGATACTCGATCGGGTCTCCTGAAGAAATGCATAAAACGGGAGGAGATCACCTGGCCCACTACACCTAGATTCTCAAATATTTTAATGGTAAATTTGTTCTACTTCTCGACCCACACATCATCCTTGCAGCTTCAAGCTTTTATCCCGCAGCCGAGGATGTAAAACCAGAAGTAGACCCAACAGCTTTTTGACCTTCCTTAGGAAGCTCCGGTATTTTTCATTTAGAAATAAAAATATTAATAAGGAAGGGGGATTCTCACTATTGGGGGGCATGGAATAATATCTGATATAGGGTTTGATTTCTCATGCAGGGTTTCAGGGTTTCATAGAATCCCTGTGCAGCAACTAGGTTTTGCAATTCTAGGATTAAGAAGAAAATATTGGCACATATTGGACAATCGAAAAATATGCTGATAGCCATTGCAATCTGCACAATGGAAATGAAACCCTATGAAAATCTATAAACATTCACACAAACCCTTGGACGGAAATCGGGTATTAAAACAAGGCACAAGAAGTATATAATTTGAAGTGGAAAATGCAAATAATAGCAAAAACATACATTGCATACATCAAATAAGGGAAAACAAATAGGGATGAAAAATAGATTGGCGTACCTTAGCGAGCCATACTGGAAATCCCTTGACCTTGGCAAGCACAATATCTTCGAGCCTCCATTGTCTGCAGGAAGCTATTTTTCCTCCTCCTCTTTTAGTCGGTGCCATGTCATAAAACCCTGATGGCAATGACAAATGTAACCCTTATTATTATTCCTATTTGGAATACCCTAAACAATAGTTATACCCTCCTAGTCCTCCTCTTTCACAATTTCCATAACATCATTAATTTCAACAAGATCGATAGAGGAAAGAGACCATAAAAACAATAAAGGAAGCTTAATTTACTATCCCGTTTGTGTTACCAGAGTACGTTCTGCTAAGAAATCCAGATGCAAAGAAAGTATCGGTACAGTGGGATACAAAGTACCCGTTCATGTTTTCGAAGATCCTATCCGGTGTTAAGGTGGAAGGATATATGGTTGGGAGGATTCTAACACTAAAATACGAAAATAATGACTTGACAGACCACAAAAAAGTTCCCTCAATACGCAGTACCTGTGATAGAATCAGATTGTTGGCAGCTCTGCAGTATTGCTGGAGACACAAACTTGGGCGTTAGGGCTAGAGATATCTGGCATTTTAAACTTATTGGCGATCCCTCACTTTGGTAGAAGTGCAGAGATAAACAATTGCATGACAATGTTGTTGTCTTTTGTTTAGGGAGGATTCCTATAGATAGGGAAGAGAATTTCAATGGATACAGATGGATGAAAATGACGGTGAGTTCAAGAGTTTGAAGAGATTCCAAAAATTCAAAGGTAAAATCTAGGGCTGCACGAAAACGACGGTGAATTCCATAGTTTGATGAGAATAGGAGAAAAAAGGAGTGCGAATTCTAGGCTTGAGGGAGGAGGGAAGTTTTAAATTTTCATTTTTTTAATATGATGTGATTATAGTCATGGTTATGTTAGTGCATGATATATATATATGTGTGTGTGTGTGTGTGTGTGTGTGTGTGTGTGTGTGTGTGTGTGTGTG
>LPNX010616351.1:196767-234594 GCA_001517045.1 Pseudotsuga menziesii
CATTTAAATATTTCATAATTCTAAGTTGGCCATAATAAAAATCTAATTTATTTATTTGAGTTATTATTTATATGTTTTCATGAAAATGTAATTTTTTATATTTTTATTTATTAATCAAATATTAAAAGAAGTTTAAATAACCAATACATTGAGGCCACAACTCAAATGGTATGTAAATGAAATTGAAAAGATAAGATTCCCTACCATGCTAGTTGGTTAATATCTTTTTATAATTTAATTTTTTCACTTCCATGAAATTTTCATAGAAAAGTACACATAACATGGGTTCAAAATTAGAACATGTTCAAGCCAACTCATGTGGACTTTTCAACTCAATCAAAACATGTACATTGATTATTTGTTGCTCTATTTTTGTGAAAAAAAAAAATTTAACTTATAAAGTATTAATGAATTTAAGGTTATTTTATTATACAAATTTAAAGATAAAAAGTAAATTGGAAATTTTTCATGTGTTAATGTTGGGTTAGTGAAAGTGAAGTGTTGATATTTATTTCAGGAAGGTTCAAGATTTTCATCATTGACACCCTTGTGTTCTTAATGAGGAAGGAACCTATTTATTGCCACATGCCTTGAATTGCAATTTCTATAGTATTTGGCCCTTGTTGAAAAAAAATCCAATTATAGATAGAGTTGAATTGGGGATCCCATGTGCTAGATGCAATTCTCGTCCACCAAATTATGAAAAGGTTTCTTCATCTTATAATTTGTTTAAGAGGATGGAAAATATCAGAGTTTTAATTAAAGCACCCTAGTTTATGGAGGGTGCAGATCTCTTGAGAAGTGATGGCACCCTAAATTTAATCCACGTATGAAAGTATTGGTGGAGGCCTTGATATGGGTTTACTTGCCTCGTATACTATTATAATATTGTGATATTGAGACTCTTAGAGCCATTGGAAATTCTTTGGGTAGGTTCATTACCATCACTACAAAAACTAATAGTAATATTTCTAATACATCTGCTTGGATATATTTTTGCATTCATTCATGACCAGTCATTCTTTCCAAATTGCATCGAAGAGCATAGACAAAAGTTGGACACAATATTTTGTACTATGCAAACATTGTTTTCCCATACAAAATTTGTTTTGAACGCATGCATGTGGTGGCCACGTGTCTAATGGAAAAATCTTCACATCCTACCAAAGGGAAAGAAAATAAGCCTTCCCAGTGGCAAGATTCAAAGATGGGATGCCATTGGGTGGAATACAAGATGAATTCAACATTACCTACATCAAAAACTTTAGTCACTAATATTTTTTCATATTGGCATAGACACGGTGGAGACACTAATATGGTCATCATTATGAAGGAAACTTCTCTTGTACTAGTTTCAATGTCGTAAGACTCTCATGGGAAAGGGAAGAGGTGACATAAATAAAACTATTTAGATTGGGAAAGGTATCCAACCATAGTATCATCCATTGCAAAACCATAGGTAATGGTGTTAAACACCCCACCAATACCCAAATAAGGGGTTGGTTGGATTGAATACAAGAGAAAAAAAGGGAATTTGGTTTGAAATCCGTAGTCAGATTTAGTTTTTTTTCCAAGGAAAAAATATCACAATTCATTATAAAAGAGAAATAACATTCTTTATAGTCATATAGGCCCCATATATATCTTCACCTATTGATAGTTTGTAAGTATAAAATCTCACGAGAAACTCTATCCTATTGGACTTACATTTTTCAATAGTCATTTTATTTGTGCTTACAACACCCATAAAAACCACTACAAAATATGTTATTCGTGGATAACAATAGAAATGAATAATCCCCAGGGATCATAGATAATGTTAGCAATTAGGGATGCACAATTTAGATAGAGATGGGACCTGGATCATCCTCCATGATGGTGTCATTTTGGCATTCCCATTTTTTCCATTCACCATCACCCAACAAGATACCATCCTTTGATACATGATCTGCAATTTGATTCATCTCTCTGAAAACATGTTGGAAGGATATTTCCCAAAATTTAAAGACAATTATGATCAACTCTTCAGAAATAGTCCTAAGATATATATTACTCGGTGGTATGTGATATTTCATCTAGTTAATGATCAATAAAGAGTCACCAAAAACTTGAAGTCTCATAATGAACTTAGGCTGTAGAGGTTAATCCCAAACCATGGCCTAGTAGTAAAAAATTATTCATGGTGTCATACATCCCAAAATGGCCATCATATCCCACTCACAATCCAAAAGATTCCCTTTTTAAGGCCTATGTGATGGACTTGACCCTCGTGTAGAGTTAAGGGTCATTTATGGGTGATTATGGGTAAATGAAGGGTAATTAAGGGTTGATTAGTGATCATTGAAGGGTAATTTGTGGTCAATTATGGGTAATTAAGGGTCATTTAGGGGTAATTATTAGGTAATGAGTTGTGGTAATTAGGGGGTAGTTAGGGGATAATTAGTGGTAATTAGGGGTTAATACGAGGTCAATTAGGGGGTATTTAGGGGATAATTAGTGGCAATTAGGGGTCAATTATGAGTTAACTAGGGGTAATTATGGGTCAATTATGGGTAAATAAGGTCCATATATCCAAAGTAATTAGCTAAACCAAGGTTTCCCATGATGCTAGGAATTTAGTTAGGTTCATGGCGGCATGTGCCCATTTCAAATCCTTGTGTGTGAGGCACAATAGTCTACATCGATGGGTTTACTAGGGAATATGCCATATATGAATGTTTAGAATCATTCCTTGGGTTTCTCTAGGAGGTTTTCCTTCTAAAAATGTAGGGACCATTTAGAGGGTATCAAGGGTTAAGTAGTGGTAAGTATGGATTATTTATGGGTAATTAGTGGTCAAGTAGGGGCCATTTAGGTGCAATTAGTGGTTAACTAGGGTAATAATTAGGGGTCAATTATAGGGTAATTAGTGGTAAATTGCAGTACTCTTCAAGAGGATGGATATTGGAACATACTTGAAAATTATATTTAGGGGCAGTGCTTATAATCCCCCACCCAACGCGGTTCCTTTCTAAATTTCTGGCATTACTCCAAGCGTTGTACTTGGATCTATACCTGGTGCTATGTTGGATGTTTTCTAGGTGCTTCCTTGCTCTATACTTGGTGCTATGTTGAATGTTTTTCTTGTTGAAATTCATGGCGCAATTCCTGTTGCTAACCTTCGATTAATATATTGTGTTATGTTATTCGGGACGTTTTTTTGGAGGCTATTCTTGGCGTTATATGGGACGATTTTGCGGACGCTAATTGGGATGTTAGTTGGGATGCTAATTGAGATGATAATTGGGACACTAATTGGGATGCTAATTGGGATGCTAATTATCATCCAAAATAGAGCCAACTTTTAAAAAGGGACGATAATTGGGAGGCTAATTGGTATGCTAAATGGGACGCTAATTGGGATTTTAATTGGGATACTAATTGGGACATTAATTGGGATGCTAATTAGCATCCAAAATAGTGCCAAATTTTAAAAATTGATGCTAATTGGAATGCTAATTGGGATTCTAATGGGGATGCTAATTGGGACGCTAATTGGGACGATAATTAGCGTCCAAAATAGTGCCAACGTTTAAAAAGGGGGGCTGATTGGGATGTTGATGGGAACACTAATTAGGACTCTAATGGGGATGCTAATTGGGATGCTAATAAGGACACTAATTGGGACGGTAATTGAGATGCTAATTAGCATCTAAAATAGCGCCAACTTTTAAAAAGGGACACAAATAATGCCATTAAAAGTGCCATCCCGTGGAAAAGCGTCCACTTTATCCAAAAAATGATGAAAAATACACTAAAAGTGATAATGGACACTAAAAGGGAAGCTAAAAGAGACGCTAATCACAGATTTTGTTGTACTGTGGATCAATTGGCATGTTATCAATCTCATGAGTCCATATTTTGCGATATGATATAGAACCAATATAATACTTATGGAGTACTGATATATACTCATATAGGACTAATATATGGATGAAAATATCATTTATAAGACATGATATTTATGGTTGCATGATTACTTCATAAGTTGTGAACATATGACTACATGATTGGTCAAATAGAGGGATACATGTTTACTTCATGAGATATGAACATGGGGATGTATATTTATTTCATAAAATGATTTTTTTGGATTGATATAGGACTGATATAGGGCTGCATATCAATACATATGATTAGAATGGGTTATGATAAACCGGTTGGTCAATATCTGTACATAAATATGTCAATCATTATCAATATATTAAGAGTATTTCCTGTGAATAAAATTCATGAGTATGAAATGGTTATAACCATTATAATAATGTGCCTTGTAGGGAAAAATAATATACCCTTACCAACAAGTAAAGAAGGACATGAATGCGGAGTCATTATGATGGATGAGCCTTAAAGAGAACCGTTCGGGAGGTTCCTATACCTATTGGGAAGTAGACATAATATATGGCTTAATTCTATTATGATAGATGTGAAGACTCCTAAAGATATTCTATATTATTGTCATTCATGTGACAAAGAAGAGCTTCAGATATAGATGATCATAAGTCTCTATGATGGAGGAAACCTATTATGATTCTCACATTGACATGGTGAGAGGGGGGTTTTAGTCTCTCTATCTTCTGAAGAACCACTATAACTGGTTGATGTACCTCCTGTAAAAGGGAGACCTGCATGATGCTCATAATTCAGAAGGAAGATCATAACATTATTCAAGAATCTTGTTATGATTCTTATGATTAGAGGTGTTGCAGTCACTAGATACGATTTTCCTTAGTTAAGAAAAATATGTAGTAGAGATCCTGAAGAGTTTTAGGATGATGGATTAAAATTCCATGGCCATTTATATGAATAGAAATCTGAATTTTAGATCAGATTTGGAAGATATCAAAAATTAGTTTGAGATGAACGTGGTTATTTATTGGTCCCAGGATCAGTTATGTGCTTTACAGTTTATACATAGAATGCGTTGTAGTACCTACTTGGTACAAGTGTATGTGGACTCATATATGTCTTGGTCAGTGAAATAAAGTTTCAAATATATATGAAATCTCACTAGTATAGTGATCGAGGAAAAATCACATGTGTTGCTCTATATAGACCATGTTGAAAAGAAGTAAAGATTAATGAGGTTCCTAGTCAGTTATATTTGAGACATGTTACATATCCACATATGAGCAACATTGTCAGCATTCTTGATAATCCTCTATCCGAGGTAAGCTTGGTATAGTATATAAAAAATCCTCCAAGTGAAGAGGGAGTATTTATGTTTCTTCACATGCAGCGATAGATAAAATCCCCATGAGTTAGTCATGGTATATGACTGAGGAAACCAAGGGTTGTGTTACCTTGTGTAGAGAATCCACTAAGTAGAGACATGGTCAAAGTTTCAGAGACTATTGATACTCAATAAGAGTTATAGTCTGGGCTATCAGAGAACAGTTAAACCTCTTGGAGAGGTAGTTGGATTGTTGTAGTATAAAGAGAAGGATAACTGAGAAAGTGACCAGGAATTGAAGAACATCACATAGAATGGAAATCTCATAGATAACTTCTCCATATAACATAATATTCAACAAGTCAATAAATTGTAATGTCCCCATTTAAATAATTGCATATCAGGAAAATTTCATAAATCCTACTAGTTCCCTAGGTTGGGTGGAAACATTGGGAAGTTAATAAGGGAGATAATAAATGGTGTTTATACATTAAAAGGAATAATTATTTATTTAATGGATTTAATTAAATGAATGCAAGTGAAAAATCAAATGGCTATGGAAAATGGAGACGCATGGAGACTATGGGGCCCACTTAAGCTAGAATTCCTATGTTAAATGGAATCCTCCTCTTGCAATCTTGAATCTATGGGAAGCCTAATGTTTTTGGATGGATTATAAGGTTAATATACTTTTCCATATACTTCATAGGTATAATTTGGGATGAATTATAACTTACGTGGGGAGAGGAAGAGCCAAATGGGAGTTTCATGGACACTTGGCTAGATTCCCCTTACATTTATGACATCTATGACACCAATGATGGAGATTCTATGACACTTATGACACAAGTCATAATATGAAGGATGAAATATGAAATATATGACATGTCATGCCTAGATAGAGCATATTAGAGGGTGCTCATGGGAGTTGTAGAATGACAAGAGGCTCCTACTCGAATTTGGGAGAAGAGGGAAGGTGAAGAGAGAGGCCACATGGCATAGAATGAGTAGCCAAACTAATTCGACTTGGATTTAGTTTATGGATGGATTTGGAACCTTATAAGGCCAAGAATGTTTATAAAATTCAATTATCAGCCATGGGAATTTCCTTTTTATCATTTTTGAAAATTGTTACTGTGAAGAGAGAGAGAGAGCTATTGGATGACTAGTTCATGCCTTAGCCAATCTCGAGGGTGAATGATTCCCATCCCAGTTGGTGTTTGGAGAGGCCACTCAGGTATTTCAAGGAGCTTCAATGGAGTCATAATGTATAGGTTCAATATATAGAAGCTCGTGGACATATCAATTTCAGCTTGTTCTTCCTTTCATCTCAAGTTTTCTCACCATATTTCAGCTCTATGGAGTGAGGCACACTTGGTGAGATATTCATCTCTTTGAGGGAGATTATATTGCTCAAGTATTTTGTATTATGATGTAAATAATATGTTATTTAAGTTCATAAATCTCTCAGGTCAAAAGGAGAATAAATCTCATGTATTATTGCTCAATAATGAAGAAACAGTGCTATTTCCCCAATACCTTGTTGTAAACTCTTGTAATCTTGATGGATTCGAATAGATATATAAAATATTGATGATTTATAAATGAATGGACTGTTATTAAAGTATATTATGGGTTTAATTTTCAGTAACTGAGAATTTGTGGCCATTGGGTCGAATTTCATAGCAATTGGAGCAAACTACACCTCATTTCCCCAAGGGTCCAAAACTAGTTTTTTATATATGATTGGAAGAAGTGATAACAGCCATGGGAGGTCAATTAGTTATGTATATGAGTCTATGATAATTTATTATACACATACCATTCTTCAATTTAAGAATTCTAGTTGGTTTCTGCAGATTTGGGAATCCATTTCTAGCACTTACCCCGAGGGGGATTTGAGCCCAAAATTGACAGTAAAATCATCTATCTTGTTCAGAATTTAGTATAGACTTGAAGAAGTGATTGGAGGGACATAATACATCCATGAACATAATAATTAAGTTATTATATCATTGATACACCTTCTCTAAATATTTGGGAGTAATTGGGCCGATTTGGAGACCAAGACACTAAAACTAGTCAAGAGCCAAAATTGTTAAAAAAATTGGAAAATTGGGCATTTTGGTAAAAATTTAAAAAAAGGAACATTAAAAGTGGTATTAGAGCATGTTATTGGAACCTGATGGTTTTAAAAAGGATTCAAATCAATAAACCACCACCCTTAGAATCTGAATTGGAAGGTGCTTGGCTTGTAGAAGAAGAACTAGAAGAAACAAATGTACCTTTGACTAAAGCTATGGCTCACGAGGGACAAGTCTACACTAAGGATTAAATGGAGTCTCTAAAACTTATAAAAACCATGTTTGAATAAATATCCAAGAAAATGACCCAACATATGGTAGACATGACCCAACAGATAGCAAAAGGATTCGAATTGATGGCCAATCAAATGGGAAGCAAAGGGATAATAAGAGATAGTAGTAGTTCACAATCAGCAGAAAAGAAGACAATGGGTGAGAACATTTTCTCATGAAAAATACCTCATAATAGACCCCATGCATTTCATATCACACCAAGGCCTACTGCACATAAATTTCTTATTCGCAAAGAAGAGACTAACATTCAATTTGAAATTGATACAATAACAAAAGAATGGGCTAAATTGGATGAAGAGTGTAGGAGAAGTATAACATTTGAGCAGTACTTCACCATGGAAAACAAAATGAAAAAGAAGGAGGACAATAAGTCTCTACACCAAAAAAAAGAATTGAATTGTGCCATAGGTAAATTTCCACTTCCTACTTTTTATGGTTCATCTCAAATTTCTGCTAACACTTGGGTGCAAAAATTGGATGTGTATTTTCAATTGAATCTAATGGTGGAAGAAGATGCTTTAAAAATGGCTATTTTTCACTTGAATGGAGATGCCAATGAATGGTGTTTCCATGTCCTGAAAACCTTGGTTCATGATCAGGTTAAAACATATGGGGAATTTGTTGATATGGTATTAGAAAGGTTTGATAAAAAAGATCCAGAATTGTCTTTCAAATAACTAGCCCAATTGAAGTAGGTAGGGACTCCTATTGAGTATATGTTGGAATTCCAAATATTATCAGTGAAGGTGGCTAATGTATCTATGTGAAGGTTAGTATTGCTTTTCACTGAAGTTTTGGAAGAGCCCTTAAAAGGTTTGGTAAAATCCCACAAGCCTACTAACTTAAATGATGCAATGAGCTTGACTAGAGATCTTCAAAATGTGCTTCCTAGAACTAGATCCCCCCCCCACCAAGCCCAACTTCAGATTCGAAAGAAAGACTTGGAAAAATAATGCACCTGATAAGAAGTTTTGGCAAAGAGATACATCTAAAAATAATAATAAAGAAGGACAAAATAGGGATGAACTTTGAAGGAAAAAATTATGCTTCACATGCTTCCAACCATGGACACTGGGGCATAAATGTGATAAAGGTAAAGCTCAATACATACAAGTATTTTCTGATAATGATGAGTATGAAGGGGGTATGGATGAAGAAGGGAAAATCTCAGATCAATAGGAGACATATGAGACAGTAGTTGAAGAAGAAAAACAATAATAAAATCAGCCTTCACCAGACAAAGCAAGAATGGCATTACTTTCAGTAGTGCTTTGCTATCACACTATTCGATGCAAGGGTGTGGTATTGGGACAAAGAGATTCAGTTTAGGTAGATGGAGGAGTTACACATAATTTAATTGATGCAGAGATGGTGGAGAAAATAAATATACCAAGTGAACCATTCGATGGCTTCACACTTGTCATTACAGGTCACAACACAATGCAATGCAACACATGGGTTCCAAAGCTGCAAGTTACCATAGGTAAATATACTTTTGTTGATATTTTTTATGTGGTTGATGTTGCTGATACTAATGTATTCTTGGGAGTGTAATGGTTGTATTCTATAGGAGAGCATTCAGTAAATTATCAAATTCCTGAAATGAAATTTCAAGATCCAACAGGTGTACTAAGGGTTGTGAGAGGGAAGCACACTTACCCAAAACATGTAGTAAATTGCAATAGTATGAGATATATATTGAGGCATGGTGATATAGAATGGGCTGCTGGATGTTATATCACCTCTCCCAAGACAAAAATCAGAGTTGTTAAGCACCCAAAGGAGATAGAGACACTTTTGCACAAATATGGAAAATTTTTTAGAGATCTTCCACATGGTAGACCACCTGATAGGGGGGTTGAGTATAATATTGTTTTGGAGGAGGGTACTTCACCCATTTAGATACCACCTTATAGAAATTCCAAGAAGTTCAGAGATGAGATTGAGAAGGTCATTCAAGAACTATTATATCTTGGGCACATTACTGGGCAAGATGGAGTGAAAGTTAACATGGAAAAGATCAGGGCTATCTTAGAATGGCCATCGCCAAAAAACATCACAAAATTAAGAGGCTTCATTGGAATATGTACATACTACTTGAATTTTGTGAAAGAGTTCTCCAAGTTGACTTCTCCACTCACTGATTTGACTAAGAAGGATTCTTTCAAGTGGAATGAAGAGGTTGAAAAGGCCTTCCAAAAAATGAAAGAGGTAATGAGTAGTTATCCCATACTTGCATTACCTGATTTTTCTAAGCCTTTTATTGTTGAATGTGATTCCTCATGTGGAGGAGTAGGGTCTATCCTAAAGCAAGGCCAACACCCTATATCCTTTGAGAGAAGAAAGTTGCAGCCTCATTGTTATAGATGATTTTACCACACATGGTGAATCACACTTTTATGGCCTTCCCTGTCCCTATGCAAAATCCTTAGACCCCATGGACCATTTTCGTTCCTTTGATGTTTCCTGGACCATCCCTAAAAACATTCTTAAATTACCATACGCGACTTTTAAACCCTTTATCGCGTATATACGTGGTTTTGACCTCTAAAACCGCGTACATCGAGATGTGTGCAAAAATCCAAATTCTTTTGGAGTTTTCCTTGATGTGGATCCGACTCACTTGTCTCCTGGCCTTCCATATGCCTTGAGATCACTTAGATTCGACCTTTCATTACCCCATTGAAGAGCTATATAAGGAACCCTTTGTATACATTGAACGCATGTGAGGAATTGGGAGCAAGAAAACTATAGTCCATTGTTGTTGAAGCTTATACTTGAGTTTGCATCCCTTTGTCCCTTGGCACTTTTGTGTTCTTCCCAAGCTTACCTTTTTCTTGTGAGCTTGCTATCAAGAGATGGAGGATTGAAGTGGTGGAGGCCCAAGCGGGGGACTCAGTTTCTCCAATTCGCAGACGTGCTGACAGAGGTTGTCACTCTTGTAATATTTGTTTTATATTAATAGAAATATCTTTTCCTGTCCAATAATGTGTGTTTGAGTGAGTATTTTATCCATGGATGCTTTTAAATGCTTATTTGTTATTTATTATATATTCCAAAATAGGTCTAACACAAATATATATAGTATGCTTGTCTTGTTTTTTGTTGGTTGAGGAAGCAATTTATCAATACAAGATGGAGTTGGAAATCTCAACAGGGATCTACATCAACCATCCGAAATAAGGTACGAATCGAGATCCTTTAGTGTTAGATATTTGGTTTCTCTTGCATATTTGAAAGGATTGATTTCTGGAGTCAAGTTGTCTATTGTGGTACCCCAAGCCATAGGAATTCCTCTCCATAACAGAATTGGTGACTCCGCTGGGGACGTTCCTTATTTTTCTTTGGGGTTTGGGGGCACAATGGACTTGATATTCTTGACTTGCTCTTTGTTTCTCCTTGTTTCTATGTCGCATTTTATAGTATGTTTATCCAGTGATGGGTTTGACCCTTGGCCTATTTTTTACCACTTCCTTCTCTGTATACGTGGGTTTTTGGACAAAAGTCACATACATACACGGATTTTTGGCCAAAAGTTGCGTACATACGCAACTGTTCTTTAAACAGTCACGTACATCCTCCCTTTTGGTGAGTTTGATGTTGTGGGAAGTTGCTGGGTGGGTTGTGAGTGTGGTTGGGTATTCCTTGGGTCTGATGTTGTTTGTTGGATGCTTCTTTTGTGACCAGAGACCGCTTTTTCATTGATTTTTCTTTGAAAGTAGTTTTAGTCATTTATCCTTTTTGTTTTTCAATTGGTGCATTACTCTCTTTTTTTGTCCTGGTGTCTTACTGGGCTTGTGTTTTATACTTGCTACAGAGATTGAGAGTTTTAGATGACTTTTATTGCATTTTTCATTCTTTTATATTGAAAAATACAAAGTAGTTGCACTCTTAGTTGCATCTTAGATATGGATTTGAGGAGTTACTTGCATTGGATTGCTTGGATGAGAGTTGTGTTTAGGCTTTCATATAGGAAGGATTGCATTGGCATTCAGAAAGGAATATATATCTATGCATCTCATGTAGTGGCATACCCTATTTTTCATTTGACAAAGATTGCACTTAGCATTGTTTATTATGGTGTGCATATTTACTTCACTGCTAAGTCATAACTTCATTAGTTGCATGATCATTTCCCTTTGAGTAATTACAGCCAATTAAAATCAATGCTTAATTAAAATGGATTACACTATTTTCTTTTATAGCGTACACCAACAAGATTAGGTTTTAAGGTCTTGGAATAGTTCATTGTGAGTAAATTCTCCAAGACCACTAAACAACAACATGTATGTGTCTTTCCAGGTGAGAGTGTGAAATTCCTTGGTATAATTAGTTTTTCTTAGGATCCTCCTCTTACAAGGGAGTTAAGCACGAGGAAGTATGAGCGGTTATTGATTGGGATGACCCCTAGTCATAACTGATTAGCACCGAAGATATTTCCAGGATTGTATTCGTATCTGGGGGCTCTTTCGAGAGTTTTGGGCTTTGCTACCCTGCCCATATAGTCAATCCTTCCTGTGACTGTTCACCTGAGCATTGATTATATTAAGGTGAACTTAGTTTCCTTACCTAGGTTATCACAAGGGGTACTTGTAGAGGTTATTTTGTAGGTGTCCCGACCAGGTAGAGGTCAGACAGCACAGTTGCTTTATGCGTTGAATCTGAGGGCCACTATAATTGGTTACGTACCTCTAATTGTAGTGTATGGGAGTTTCGAGCCTCTCCTAGGTGAGACATACCTGCTACATTCGGGAGCTCACATATCCTCCCCTTGGTTTGCTTGTATTTTGGCTGTAGATTTTCTTAGGAGTGTGCTCTTTATGCACTAGTTGGCCTTTGGTATCATTGTTACTTGAGTATATTTATGCTCTCTTGAGTTCGGGTCCTTTTATTTTCGGCATGCTTGGTATTCTATCACCCATCCTTGGTCCTAGTACGGACCCTGGTGTCAGACTTGGGGGCATCATAGCCCCTTACCATGCTCATATATTTGGGAGTGGTCACATTCCACTCTCTACTCCATTTGTGGAGGATGTTGACTCCCTTCTCTCAGTCTTTACAACAGTGGTCACCCTCACGGGGGTGGTAGTGGATGCGTGAACGTTGGGTCTACACCTTACTTTCCTTTTTATGTCCCATCGTTCACCGCATGGTTTCCTTTGGGTGCATTTGTCATGATCATTCCTCCCTATATCCTATAGTTTGGATTATTTATTGACTATTTTGGGTTGTTTTGGACTAATATGATTGTCATGTAGGGTCCATTTTTTGTACACTCTCTCCAAGGTTTTGACTCGTTCGTTCATATCACAGGTATTATGTTTGAACTGGCATATAGGTTAGGATATCACATTCGCTTGCACTTTTGCATGACCTTATGACCGTTTCATTATAACCATAAGTACGAACCAATTCTATCTTGTCACTGAACCTTCTTGCTTTTTTACAAGTGGAATGATTAGAATGGTAGAGCTTGACCTTACATGGGTACCCTAGTTAGCTCCTTAATTACATTTGGTGCCCATGCTGACAGTTTTGTCCTTTAGGGTGTGGGAGTCCGTTGTATAGTATTGCCATGAAATTTTGCAAGAGACTCATACTCCTCTTGATCTTTTGCTGGCCTATTTCCCCCGGACTCCCTGATGTCAAGTTGTAATTGCATTATCATGAGCTTTTCTTGCCTTATTGAGCCTTATGCCAAATTCTTTGACTTTGAGTATCAGCCATATATCCCGAGCTTGTCTCATGTCTAGCCACGCAGAGCCATTTTATATATCCTTTGCAGCTTGATTCCCTATTTTACCGAGAGGGGAATTTCCCCCGAGTGTCACTATCCTACACATGTATCCTGGCATTGAGCATAGGTATGTTCCATTGCTTGGAACTAGTTTGTTTTCCCATTTGACACTCATCTCCTCCTAGTCTGTAACTTTAAAGCAATTTTATTCTTTTTCAAGATTTTCAAATATTTGAAAAAGTCCAAAAAAATTAAAAAACCAAAAAGACGGACAAGGAAAGATGTTATCTTTGGCAGCATTCGAGTCATGTCGCCTTCGAACAGAGCACTGTATATCACATATGTTGGTTGGGTTAATAGTTTGACTTTAGGATCTATACTCGTTTATCTGAGTTTATCTCCACTGACTGGTTAAGCTTCCAGTCCCTATGGAGCCTCTGTCGATGCCTTCTGTGTCGTAGAGATGTCCCAGTTTTGTATATCAAGTCTATGCTGCCTACATTCAGTCACCATTCACCTTTATGCTCTTGTTTGAAGGAATTTGAAACCTGAGTTGGCCATTCCTTAGTTATCTTGACTTTGCATGTCATCCATTCCCGATACAGTTACTGGTTCGTGCATCTTATGATCGAGTCCTTCCACATTATACAGCTTTGTTAAGTACCTCATGTTGGATGATGGGGGATTCCTTAATGCCCTCCTTCCAACGGATTTCATCCCATAGACTTTAGATCATTTATTCTGGGATAGGAATCTAGAGTCATTTTTGAGTGCCTTGAGACTTGCAGTCATCAGTGGCAGGTTCTCTCGCCATTGACAGTTTTTTGGGAATACATCAATGTCCCCTGATCGATGGATTCCCTCAAGTGTTTGACCTCAACACATTTATTCACACTTGTTATTTTGCACTCTAGTTCCTTGATTCCCATTTTCATTATCGGTGGGTGATCTCGCATCTATTAACAGTATACATCAATGATCGGTAATCAGACGATGGAATACTATGTTCGACCTCGACACCTCTGTTCACATAGTAGGACATGCACTCATAGAAGTTTATGTAGAAGACCTTCCAGATTGGTGGCATCTCATATATGCTACCTCCTTGATTGTGTCAGTGTTCATGAGATTTCAGCTCTCGTGACTTGACTCCAGTATATATCGGACATTTCCAGCCATTATGGAGATTTTGATCTATTGTATATCTTCAGTCTTCATGGAGATCATGATCCTTTGTATATCTTCATCATGGAGATTCTGATCTATGTATATTGTACGTGGCGATGACCACATATGTCATATTGTATCATGCCTATTCATGGCCATTGTACTCTTATGTATCCGAGACTGCTATATGTATTTGCAGTTATGTGCAGAGTTGTATCATTGTATAGTGCTGATTGGATGGATGGTTGTTCCACTGGGTTCTTCATCACTTCATTTCTGGGATGGACTTATAATGTATTTCAGCCATCATATGACCCCTCTGACCTCACACATTAGGGGGCATCTGTTATAGTTGATTTTACCACACATGGTGAATCACACTTTTATGGCCTTCCCTGTCCCTATGCAGACTCCTTAGATCCCATGGACCATTTTTGTTCCTTTGATGTTTCCTGGACCATCCCTAAAAACATGCTTAAATTACTATACGTGACTTTTAAACCCTTTATCATGTATATACACGATTTTGACCTCTAAAACCGTGTACATCGGGATGTGTGCAAAAATCCAAATTCTTTTGGAGTTTTCCTTGATGTGGATCTGACTCACTTGTCTCCTAGCCTTCCATATGCCTTGAGATTGCCTGGATTCGACCTTTCATTACCCCATTGAAGAGCTATATAAGGAACCCTTTGGATACATTGAAGGCATGTGAGGAATTGAGAGCAAGAAAACTATAGTCCATTGTTGTCGGAGCTTATACTTGATTCTGCATCCCTTTGTCCCTTGGAGCACTTTTGTGTGCTTCCCAAGTTTTCCTTTTACTTATGAGCTTGCTATCGAGAGATGGAGGATTGAAGTGGTGGAGGCCCAAGTGGGGGACTCAGTTTCTCCGATTTGCATACGTGCCGACAGAGGTTGTCACTCTTGTAATCTTTGTTTTATATTAATAGAAATATCTTTTCCTATCCAATAATGTGTGTTTGAATGAGTATTTTATCCATGGATGCTTTTAAATGCTTATATGTTATTGATTATATATGCTAGAGTAGGTCTAACACAAATATATATAGTATGCTTGTCTTTTTTGTTGTTGGTTGAGGAAGCAATTTATCAATACAATTTGGAGTTGGAAATCTCAATGGGAATCTACATCAACCATCCGGAATAAGGTATGAATCGAGATCCTTTAGTGTTAGATATTTGGTTTCTCTTGCATATTGGAAAGGATTGATTTCTGGAGTCAAGCTGTCTGTTGTGGTACCCCAATCCATAGGAATTCCTCCTCGTAACACTCATGAAAATCTTTACTCCATATATGACAAAGAGATGTTGGCCATCATGCATGCCTTGTCCAAATTCCGACAATACCTGGTAGGCAACAAGTTTGTGGTGAAAACTGACCACAATAGTCTAAGACACTGTCCTTACCCAAAAGGATATAAATGAAAGGAAAAAAAGGTGGGTAAGAAATATCCAAGCTTATGATTTTGATATTGAATATGTGAAAGGAAAGAATAACATTTTAGTAGACGCATTATCTCGAAGACCTTCTTTTTCTCTCATGGACATTACTAAAAATTGGAAAGACATGCTACTAGTTGAATTTGCCAAAGATAAGTTTGCTTGTGATGTATTAGATGGAATCATGGGAGATGATAACTAAATAATTTTGAATGTTCTGATATACTATAAGGGAAGAATTTATTTGGTTCAAGATTCAGAGCTTAAGTACAAAGTTTTGCAGGAAGCACATGATTCCCCACTTGTAGACCATCCGGGGATCTTCAAAACCTATAGGAAACTAAGGCAAAGGTTCTATTGGAAGGGGCTGAAAGAATATGCTCAGAATTATTTGAATGAATTTAAGGTATGTCAGCAAAAAAAATCAGAACTCACATACCGAACTAGTTTATTACAACCATTTCCCATTCCAGAGCAAAAATGTTACAATATATTGATGGATTTCATCACCGATTTGCCCAAATATTTGGGCTAGGATTGCATATATGTGGTAGTGGATAGATTGACTAATTTTGCTCATTTATTTTCTATTACATCCTCTTTTAGTGCTACACAAGTGGCTGACCTATTTTTCAAATAAATCTTTGGATTGCATGGGCTCCCCAAGAGCATTGTGAGTGATAGAGATGGTAGTTTCATGAGTTTTGTTTGGAAAGAAATTTTCACATTGGTGGGAACTTAGTTGACTCCAAGTACAAGCTACCATCCCCAAACTGATGGAAAAACATATAGGGTGAATAAATGTTTGGAAGGGTACCTCCGAAACTATGTGGGAGAACAACAAAAAGGTTGGACAAAATGGCTACACTTGGGCGAGTTTTGCTACAACACCACCTTTCACATGTCAATAGGGATGTCTCATTTCATAGAATTATATGGTTATGATGTACTTACATTTTCTGATATGATATTTGGTGATAGTAGAGCTCCAAAAGCTAAATATTGGGTGGAAGAAAGCCAAGAAATGATTAGAGGAAACTTCAACTCAAAATTGGCCTTTTAACTCTAATTCGAATTCCATGTCATCATGTGTTAGCCAATGAAATTGATTTAAATTTGAAATACAGCATAGGTCTTAAACATTTTTTTAATACAAATTTGGGGATAGGTATCATAAAGAAAACTACTTTTTTTATTTGTATTTTCGATATATCTCCCCATGTTTTTACTCAAATTTCGATCAGGAGAGCTCGTTGGATGCAGAATTTAATTCTGCATCCAACGAGTACCCACATGGCATACTTTTGATGGACCCCTCTACCCAAAAAACAAGAAATCCAAAGTATTTTGAGTGGGTACTCGATGGATGCGGAATGAAATTCTGCATGCAACGAGCTCTCCCGATCGAACTTTGAGTAAAAACACGGGGAGATATGTAGAAAATACAAACAAAAAAGCAGTTTTTTTTCTTTTCTTCCTCCAAAATTAATAAATATTATTTATTATTTTAACTATAATTTTATTAATTTTTTTTAGGACGCCCATTTTGAGTTGAAATTTCCTCTAATGTTTAAAGCTTTTAAAAGACAATTTGCGGGTTGCCCAAAATCAACAAAAACAATATGCAGATAAACATAGAGAGGAAAGGACCTTTCAGATTGATTATTTAGTGTATTTTAGGTTGCATCCATACAAACAAACATCTCTCAAAAGGAATGGAGCAGAAAAGCTAAATCCAAGATACTATGGGCCCTACAAGGTAATCCAGAAGATTGGAGAAGTAACATATGAGTTGGAAATTCCGGAATGGAGTAAAATTCATAATGTATTTCATGTTTGTTGTCTCAAGAAAGCTATTGGTCAGAAAATTTTCATTTTAGATACACTCCCTCCTTTGGATGATGAAGGACAACTCACACTTATTCCAGAAAAGGTTTTGAAGACAAGGGAGAGAAGATTGAGGAGCAGAACAATCAAAGAATACTTGGTGCAATGGAAGGATCTACCAAGTGAAGATGCCACATGGGAAGATGAGAATATTTTGCAGCATCCAAATATGAAATTTCTTGAGGACAAGAAATATTGGGTGGGGAGGACTGTAATGTCTCCATTCAAATAATTGCATAGCAGGAAAAATCCATCAATCCTACTAGTTCCCTAGGTTGGGTGGAAACATTGGGAAGTTAATAAGGGAGCTAATAAATGGTGTTTATATATTAGAAGGAATAAATATTTATTTAATGGAGTTAATTAAATGAATGCAAGTGAAAAATGAAATGGATATGGAGAATGGAGACACATGGAGACTATGGGGCCCACTCAAGCTAGAAATCCTATGTTAAATGACATCCTCCTCTTGTAATCTCGAATCTATGGGAAGCCTAATATTTTTGGATGGATTATAAGGTTAATATACTTGTCCATATACTTCATAGGTTGAATTTGGGATGAATTGTAACTTATATGGGGAGAGGAAGAGCCAAATGGGAGTTTCATGGACACTTGGCTAGATTCCCCTTACATTTATGACATCTATGACACCAATGATGGAGATTCTATGACAGTTATGACACAAGTGAGAACTGAAGGCTAACATCTAACATGTCATGCTTTAATAGTGAATCTTATAGGGTTCTCATGGGAGTTGGAGAAGGCCAAGAGGCTCCTACTCAAATTTGGGAGAAGAGGGAAGGTGAAGAGAGAGGCCACACAGCATAGCATGAGCAGCCACACCAATTTGAATTGGATTTGGTTTATGGATGGATTTGGAACCTTATAAGACCAATAATTTTTATAAAATGTGGGGATCATCCATGAGAAGGCCTTTTTGATAATTTGTGAAATTTGTTATTGTGAAGAGAGAGAGCTAGTAGTTGACTAGTTCATGCCTTAGCCAATTTCTAGGGTGAAAGATCCCCATCCCAGTTGGTTTTTGGAGAGGACACTCAAGTATTTCAAGGATATTAAATGGAGTCATAATTTATAGATGCAAGATACAGAATCTTGTGGATATATCAAGTTCATCTTTTTCTTTCTTTCATCTCAAGTTTTCTCACCATATTTCAGCTCTATGGAGTGAGGCCCACTTGGTGAGCTATTCATCTCTTTGAGGGAGATTCTTTTGATCAAGTATTTTGTATTCTGATGTAAATGCTCTGATATTTAAGTTCAGAAATATCTTAGGTCAAAATTACAATAAATATCATGTATTATTGCTCAATAATGAAGAGACAGTGCCATTTCCCCACTACCTTGTTGTAAACTCTTGTAATCTTGATGGAATCGAATGGATGTATAAAATATTGATGATTTATGAATGAATGGACTTTTATTAAAGTATATTATGGGTTTAATTTTCAGTAACTAATAATTTGTGGCCATTGGGTCGAATTTCATAGAAATTGGAGCAAACTACACCTCATTTCCCCAAGGGTCCAAAACTAGTTTTTTATATCTGATTGAAAGAAGTGATAAAAACCATGGGAGATTGATTAGTTATGAATATGAGTCTATGATAATGTATTATATACATCCCATTATTCAATTTAATAATTATAGTGGGTTTCGGCACATTTGGGAAGCGATTTCTACCACTTACCCCAGGGGGGATTTGAGCCCAAAATTGGCAGTAAAATCATCTATCTTGTTAGAATTTAGTACAGACTTGCAGAAGTGATTGGAGGGCCATAATAAATCCTTGAAAATAATAATTGAATTATTATATAATTCATACACCTTATTTGAATATTTGGGAGAAATTGGGCTGATTTGGAGACCAAGACACTAAAACTAGTCAACAACCAAAATTGTGAAAAAATTTGGAAAATTGGGCATTTTGGTAATTTTTTTTAAAAAGGGACATTACATAAATACTGAAGAGTGAAAGAAAAGATAAGAATTTATTTCTACATGTTATTACACATTTGTTGTGTAATGTTGTATGTGATGGATTTAAAATCCATTCTTTCTAGTTTAAAGACTTTATCTTGGATTGGATCCAGATGATGCTACTATGTGTAAGTAGCTAGTTGGTCTTTGAGCAGATATATTGTATTTTATGCTTTCTACTAAGCAAATGTTTGAGTACATTTTGAGGTACATTAGAATAGGCTCCTAATTATATTGGATATATGGCAGACCTATTATATGATTGTGTTATCCAACTATTGTTTTAGCTTGAGATAAGAGATGTAATTTGAAGCTAGTACTACAAAAGCTAAGTGTATTTCAGCTAGTACTACAGAAGCAATATGTATGTCAGATAGTACTACAGAATAAAAATGTGTTTTACGGATAGTACTACATGCTGAGGAGTAGTGTAGCTTGGGAAACTACCTACTAGGGTGAAATACTTGAGCCTACAGTCATAAGGTGTTAATAGTCAAGCTTTCTAAGAAAAACTATATGTTTGTTATGATAAAACACATTGAGATGAAGTTTTACTTCATTGAAGTTGCTGTATTTTCTCCCTCTTCTTGGGATCCTGACCCAGGTTCAACCCCTTCTTCTTAGTGCAACAAAGCCCAAGATATTGTCCCGACAGAACAAAGCCCAGTCGACAACACCTACGACGCAGATGCAGTCTCACCTGAGCTATATTTCTATTGGGTAACTACCAGAACCACATTTCCACAGTTGGGTGGGGGATTTCTGGTAACTCGTTCGCTTACCAAGGTGCTCAATGAAGCATGCAGGTGGATTAATTATGCTTATTATGAACAATTAGACTATAAGCCAACTTCTCTTGTGAAACTATTGTAACAATAACCCAAGTAGAACATAAATGTATTCAACTTATAACCGTGTGACTGATACACATCTATTCATTCATGAGTAAATATATAAGCACTCATTCAATGGAACATTTATATAGATAACTCAAAAACATTCAATATTCACACAAATACACAGAATCTAATGTGGAAACCCGTCTAGGAAAAACCATAAAGGTGCTCTTCATCTGGCATGAGAAATATATGCACATTTTGTCTGCGTACTAAGCTACAGACTCTTCTCTAGATATTCTTCTTTATATTTAAAGACTCTTTCTTCCTCTCATTCTCCATGATATTCTATTCTTCTCTCTTCCTACTCAACTCTACTAAATACCCGCACACAGTCTGGATCAACTCAACCTCTCCTACACTTGTGTGCACTCAGCTGTTTATTCTTCAAATCAACGCACTCAATAACCTCTAACAGATAATAATTACAGAGAAACTAACCGACTAACAACAAAGATCTAACCAGATTATAACAACAATCAGGAGCTAACCTGCATACAACTTGGGTTCTTCCTTTTATAGACTCTTTTACAGACTCATTATAGACTCTTTTCCTATCACTTTATCAGTTGAATTCCTATACTTAGCCAACAAGTTGTCTTTCCTATTCCAGTGGTACCTAACAGTAGGTGCTAGCGGCTTGAATTACAACAATATATTCATACGTTTGGCTTCCGTCGGCTCTATCTAAACTCGTACCCATGATCTTTATGGTCCGTCACTTTCTAGTCGTTCTTCCTTACTATCAGTTTCTAGTCATTATGTCACTTGCACACCTTTTGGTACTTGTATTCTGTCACATATTTCCTTGCCATATTCCTTCCTTCTATCACGACTCCTTCTTTAGTCACATCTCTTTCTTCTGTCATGCATATTTCTTATTCTGTCTCACATCTTCCTTCTTATTACTTCTTGTCATTGCCTCTGTCACATCTAGTTTCTCTTCTTCTCTAGCTCTTCTCCATACTTAGGAATAATTCTATGTGAATTCTGCTTTCCTTTCCCTAGGACCAACAACCCCCCAACACTCACCTGTGGCTCATCTCGAGCCACTCGAAGCTATTCCTCTGTTTCTTTACTTGTGTCGAATTTACTGTGAAAATATTCTAAGAGTTTCGACACTCTTTTTGCTTCCAGCCTCACTCTTTCCTCTGCCTTTTCCATTTGCTCCACAATATCAGAACCGATATGTTTCGAAATTACCTTGTCTATTGATGCAGCTACTTCATGCACCTTCTGATGTATGTTATTTCTAGCTTCTTCTACTACCGTGGTTCTTTCTTCTATCGGATAAAGTTATTGTTTCAGAGTTGTAGGATGGACAAGATGGGAAACTCATAAATATCACCAATTCTCCTTGTTTACATTTATAGCTTCAGTTGCGAACACATCCCAGGTGTTTCCTTCCTCCCTTCAGAATCTTCCTCTATATAAACCTTGAATGAGTATTCAACATCGGTATAAACCTTAGAGCTCATAGCAATTAATAGGGAAAGTCAATGTCTTAGCATTTTCTTTGCCCTACTATTGGTGAAGTTTGTCATCTTATCAATGTCTTACCTTTCATCATTGGAATCTTCTAGTTCATATTTTTCTTGAAAACATCATCACCCAACATGTTTTGATCCCTTTGCAAAGATGATTGTGACGATGATGGTCTTCATTTTTGTTTGCCTCTATCTGAATACTAGTTTGGATTGACTAGTTCTAGCAATGGATACTATGCACTCTAGCGATTTGTTCCACAATTCTATCTGGAGGATTCAATGGAATGTCCTTTGTCTCTTGAATTATAGCCGCTTCTTCTTCATTATTTCTCAGCAATGTTGAGATAGTCTTGCTCTTACGGGAACCAGAGCACTTCCTTATTTTCAACCCTGGTAAGATGGTTTGTATTGATAGTGCAAATAGGACTAGATTTATCTCAGTTCTAATCACGTCCCTGGTTGCAGTGGAACATATCAATCATCACTTTCCTCAACCATAATAGGTATCACGACTTCAATCATGGAGCCCCTGAGGGAATTGACACTAAAGCTCCTAGTAATCATACTTTTACACCAATTAGCTCTAGGTGTTGTAGGAAACAATGTGATGTTCCATTATATCAGACTTAATTTAAAAGTAAGGGGAACTAGAATAATTTCCTAGGTGCTCATCTTGTCAAATATTCACATGCATAGTCATTAACTAGAATAATTACAACACAATTGATCGCGTGGGTGACTTCTTTGGGTCATCATATGGATAATTCCAAATGATACACCCCTTTTTGGTATGAAATCTTGTAATTATGGCCAAAGTGACTATCATATTATCTTGCTATCCACAATTTTAGCTACTGATAGTTGTCCTATCAACGAGTATTTTCATTATTTTTCCAGCATCGCGTCATTTGCAACCCCACCTTTTTTTTATTAAGTTTCTCTTTGTGATCTCTGTGACTTGCATTTCCCTTTCAATAGGGTTCTCATATTGTGACAGACCAATTGTCTTCACTCAGAATTTCAACCTTGGCTAGATGCCAAGTCTGCATAACTTCACTTCTCTCTGCGGCAGACTAACATTCCACAACGACACATTTTGGGTCATTTTTCTTTGTTTTCTCTTTTTTTTAATGTGACTAAGTTGCAGCTATTGAAATATGGTTTCAGCTGGCTCCCATTGATGAGTCCTTTGAAATCTATCCCATCTAATTTTTCTAATTTCACTTCTCCTCTACTAGTGATTTCCTTGACTACATTTGGTCCTAACCAATGTGTTTTTAGCTTTCCTGGATGCTTGAAAAGTTTACTGTCATACATAAGAACAAGACCTCCTACTTTAAAATGCTTGATCTTAATTTGTATATCATGTCATACCTTTTTCCTTTGTTTTTCTACCTTCTGGTGAAACCCTGCAATAAAGTGTTCTTCCTCCAAGTGTATTATTTGAAGTCATCTATCTTACACAACATCAACATCTGTCATTTTCGTGATCACAATAACTCTCAAGCTTGGTACAATATATTCCATAGGAATGACAACTTCTTTTCCATATACCAACCTGAATGGAGCTTGTCCTGCCAACTTTTTACATGTCATGTGATATGTCCATAATACTGCAGATACCTTCTAATCCCAATCATTTCTTTGTGCATTTCATACCTTTGTCAATGTGTTTTCCAAAATCTTGTTGAATGATTCAACAAATCCATTCGCTTGAGGATGATATGGATTTGTTCTTCTATGTTGTATATGGAATTCGTCAGTCAGCTCTTCAATCAATTGATTCACAAAATGTGTACCTTAATCGTTAATTAGCATCTTTGGGCATTTGAACCTTGTCACAACATTTTCAAATAAAAACTGCACAACAGTCGTAGCAGTACACTCCTTTACTAGTGTTGCTTCTTCCCATCTAGTTAGGTAATCAATTGCAGTGATAATATAGCATGCTCCCATGCACTTTCCTGTCGTAGTGATAGGTCCTACAAAATCAACAGGCCATTTTTTGAATTCCCAAAGTGTTATCTACGATACCAATGGATTTTCATCCCTTCGGGACATAATTCCAGTTGTTTGATAAATATCATAGTAGCAACAATTATCCCAAGTGTTCACATGCATAGTGGGCCACCATAGTCCTGCTTGCAAAATTTTGTGCACCGTCACTTTTCTTGCATAGTGGCCTCCTGTGACTCCAGCATGTGCTTCACTTAATATCATCATGCGCTCGTGCTCCAAAATGCAACATTGAATTATTTCATCAGGGCCCATTTTGTACAAGTGTCCAGCAATCAACTGGAAATTTGCAGCTCACACCACTAACTGGTCCTTCTGTGCAATGGTAAATTTAGTTGGCGCATAACCCGTACTCAAAAATTGGATGATACCTTTATATTGATCATCGAACATGGTCATCGCAAACAATTGCTCATCAGGCAAATTATCTTCCAGAATAGTAGGTTCTTCTCCGTTTTCAATCCTTGACAAGTGGTTTGGTCCCAAATTCAAATGACCGGGTTTAATAATTATCTCAAAATTAAATTCCTAGAAGAGTAGAAGCCATTGACAGATATTCCCCCCCAACGCCACTTATTGACCAAATATTTCAGCGCATAATCGTCAGTGTACATCTTGAAATGTCCACCTGGTGAATAGTGTCTAAATTTCTAGAGTGCATATACCATCACTAGCCCTTCTCTCTCTATTGTGGTATAATTTTTCTCTCTCTCTATTGTGGTATAATTTTTCTCTATTGCAGATAACTTCCAGTTTAGAAATACAAGTATTGGAGCAGTAGCCATCTTGTTCTTCATCATGTCCAGAATCTCTTGACAATCTTCTATGCAATGAAATTTGGTGTCTTTTTTTAGTAGTTTTTCCATCAGACCAGTCACCTCTGCATATCCCTTGATAAAATTACTGTAGTATCCAGTATGTCCTAATGTTTCTCTTAATTGTTTAACTGTGGTCGGTGGTGGTGGGTCTAGGATGATCACAACCTTGGTTGGATCAATGAAAATTCCATCGTGATAGACCACATGGCCAAATAGAGCTCCAAAAGGTGCACAAAAGATACATTTCATCAAATTCAAAGAAATTTGATACTGGCGACATCGTTCCAACATCATTCTTAGGCTCTCGATATGGTATTTTACAAGACCAAATATTGTTTAGTCATCGAAGTAGACTTCAATAAATTTATGTATAAATTATTTAAAAGAAGAAACTATGATTCTGGAAAAAATTGTAGGTGCATTATTAAATCCAAAGGACATTACCGTATACTAGAAACAACCCCACTCCATCGCAAAGGTATTCTTTTTCCAGTCCTCCTTTGCAATTCTGATCTGATGGAAACCCGAAAATCCATCAGTGAAATAATACATTTCTTGTCCTATGACATTCTCTAGTACCTCATCTATGAATGGAGTCGAAAACAGGTCATGTAAATAGGAATCGTTTAACTTTATCTGGTCGACGCAAATTCTTACTTCACCTGAGGTATTCTTGTCCTATACTACGATTGGACTAATCCACTCCAATTCTTCAACAGTTTCTTAACTCATGCTTCTAACATTCAATCCAATTCATCTTTAACCTTTTCTTTGTAGCACTGATTTAATCTGTATGGTCGTTGCTTGATCGGTTTTGCGTCGGGCCTCAAGGATATATTCATTTCACTGATTTCACCGACTATTCTTTTCATATATGAAAACTTAGTAGGGAATAGATCCTGGAATTCATGCAATAAGTTAGTGATCTTCTCCACAATCTCATCATCCCAATAATCTCCAATATTTACAAACTTTGGATTCTCGGACGAGCCAATATTTACTTTTTTAATTTTAACTGGACTAAGGAATTGGTCACTAGAAATGCAAACTCCTTCCACTGCATGCATACTCTCTGATTCGGGTATGTTTATGTCAAGCGGATCCTCGTGATCTGGTTCTCCGGTAACATTGTAACACTCCACCAATGGTGCACTGTTGTGCTGCATTGATGGAAATTGGTGGTTGCGACCAGGATTTCTTCAAATATATTTTCCTTCATTATCAGTAATGCAACATCAATTGTTTGGTGTTCACTTGTGAACTCAAATGTCTGGGTGAAGCTCATGGCTAACTCTTCCCACTTTATAGTTCCTCTTTGCAGCTCTACCAATGTATACCAATTCCTTGGTAACACATCCAATGTGTGTATGAACCGGTGAACCCATTCTTGTCGCGGATATTCTCACCATGTCATGCGACAATGCTCAATATGTTTAATAGGATTTGTAAATCCTGTATAATTGTGACCAATATAACTAATTTCTTCTCCAAATATAATCTTTATCAATATTCTACACTATGTCCATTCAGAGATAGATTGTTTATGTGTACCCCACCATCTAGCGGGCGTAGCTTTCAACACAAAGTCCAAGGCAGACAATCATTATGATTTTGTAACTTTTTCTTCAAACTTTACCAGAAAAGATGCAAGTTTGGGTAATCATCCATATGTAAGTAACTCGCTTTCATAGGTTCCTACACATTGCATAGATATTGTGATTCTTGCGCATATTCTCATGGAGACTTCATGCAGTCGGTTCTACCAATTTTACAATGCATTACCTGAATCGGACGTGTAAGAACTTACACTCCTCCAACTTAGATTTCCATTAGTTGTTAGATTTGTGTAATCGTCTCTTGAAAACATGATATTATACAAATTATCCAGGTAATTTCCTTGGCCTTCACTATTTACTGGATCAACATACCTCTGCCCTTCGAGCGAATCGATTTGTGTGACGAGCCTTTTTTTAGAATCTTCAAATAATAAGATTATTTTCTTAAATTTTGTATTAATGGTATGATTATCTATCTCCCAACAAATTCCCAAAAGTGCATCATAGGGATTTGTGTCATCGACAATTTATACATGCAAAAATATCTCTAGACTAACTAAGAGTGATCTAAATGAATTTAATTGAAGGTTGACTCAAAATAACTGACTACCTACCATAACCAACTGATGGAGGATGTTGGTGGCACTCAGAGTGGCTCCTATATTGTATGGATTGGTCTTAGAGGCACCTAAACTCATGCATGAACATGCAGTAAGTGGTAGTTATCCTCTATATGTATTCCCCACACTCTAGTATAGTAATAATGCCTCCCTAATCTAGAAACGATGATCAAATAGACTATATATGGACAAGGGAGGATTATATAATCCTAACAATCCCCCCCCCCCCACTTAATCTTAACTTGGACAACTTTGGGCCCTAGAAACTAGGCCAAAAGTCACCCATACAATCTAATGAAAAATAAAATTGCCTAATAAACTAAGGAAAATGGGGAAAACCTAATGGGAACAACCCCCCCCCCCCTCAAAATAAGTAGTGAATCAGGAAAACAAGCTATACTCAAGAGGAAATTATCCTCTTTGGGAAAAAACTTGTAAAATTTTGCTGTAAATTGCAGCTCTATGGAGTAGCCATATATAATCATGGTTCTTCTATGCATCAACATCTTGGGACTGTGCATGTGAACCTTTCCATCTTCTTCCAATCTATTGAATGTTTTTTTGTCTCTTATTTCTAGAGGAGAAAGGGAATGATACATTTTGTTCTTAAGTGGGCTAGATTGTGGATCATTCGCTATCATCAAGTAGAATCTACGTGAAAATTTGTTGCAACACTCTATAGGTAGTGAAGTTGTGTGACAGAGTGAAACACATTCCTTCTGACACTTGGAACTCATTTTTCTTCTATCATCTGGATCCCCAACATCATTCCCAGTTGCTTGAATGAGCTTTTCAACCCATTTAGGCTTCTGATTCGAAATAGGAGCTAGGTCTGGATATGGATCATCTTGAGGTACAATCTTAATATCAAGATCATGCTGATCTTGTTCCTCATATTATGAAACTAAAATCTTAGACAACATATCATTATCTGCAAATGGAGGTGAAATAGAGTTTATACCTCCCCTTTCAAATGGCTACTGAGATTGTGCTGGAGCTGAGTATGGAAGAAAGTGTGAGAATTCACATGCGTTGGAGGCGTGGTTTGCAACACTCTTCGCTATAATATTCCCAGTTGAAATATTTGAGATCTCCACTAAGTCAGAACCAAATACAACTTGCTCTAGCAAGCTAGTATGTGTCATCTTATAAACATATCACAAATTTGATGCAAGAGAGGGAACATAGAGTACTTTCTTGAACTCACCATGCTAGATTTTAATAGAACCTCTCCCAACAGATGGGATTTGGGAGTCATCTCCAATGTGAATTCTAGATCCTCTTGATAGAGTGAGAGTGGTGAAGGATTCCCTATAGGAAACCATGTGGTTGGATGCTCCAAAATCTATCAAATAAGCCTTCAACTGAGTGAGGCTTTCCTTCAAGGCATGAAACCTCTCATGATCTTCTGTCGGTTGTCCAACATCAGACTTCTTTGGTCCCTTTAGAAGGGATATTGTTATATTCAAGGAGTGTTGACAACTTGTCGATGGTCTTCTTCATTCACTAGCTCTCTAGATGAAATCCTCTCATACAGTAGGGACATCTAGTCTTCTCAAATTTCTTCTTTTTCTTGGAACTCGAGGCTCCATCGGAAGATCTCTGATTCTCCTTTGAATTCAAATCAGTGGATTTGGGCTTCTTCCCTTTGCGCTTCCCTCTATCTTGCGCATTGTTTGAGTCTGACATCAAGAGTGCTTGATTCTTGGAGGTTTGAATGACTCCCATTTAAACCAATTTATCTTGCTCTTGTATTAAGGAATCAACAAAAGCATCTAGAGAAGGAATCTTCCAATTAGGGATGGAGTATCTTCCAGAATGGAATGTAGAGGCAAAGATAGAGTACTCATATACAATCTTGTTCAGTACAGACAACACAAGCTACTCATATTTCCTCTCCAATCCACATTGTTTGCAATGAAGTAATAGTGACTTGTATTTTGTAAAGAATTGCTGAATAGATTCGAAACTGCTGGGTTGTAAAGCAATGATCCCATTCTCCAATATGTGCCCTCAAATATCACCTTGTTTTCCAAACAAATATTCAAGATTTTCCCAAGATTCCTTCGGAGTCCTAAGTCCCTCAAGGTGGAACAAAATATCCCGTGAGATATGAGTACACATGAAGCCAAATGCCTCATCAAGCTGATTCAAAATTTTGTTCTTCTCAAAATGCTATTGGGGATTTTTTCTCGGCCCATGGTTATCCTATACAGGTCAAGATTGCACAAGGCTACTTGCATATCCAATCAGAATAGTTGAAGGGTGTAAGGATTCTAGGTACGAGAGCTTAAGAATCCATCTTTATGTATGCTGAAACAGTCAATTCCTCAAGAAGCTACATAGCTACCTGCAAATTACACTGTAAAGAAAAATAAATTTGTAATCATGTCATTTTCAAGCCTTTCGACCTCTAAATGTACACTTTCTCAGAGTCTGTCACACCTGGATAGAATTCTCTCAATCGTGAATTCAGAGGGAGAAAGGTTATCATTCCATGATTTATGTGGAAACTAAGTTACTTCTAGTGTACAATGGAGATCATACAAGACTTTATTCTATCCTAAACAAGGCTCCGATACCATGTTAAATTATTGAACCATTGATCTGCAGGATCATCAAAGCAATTGAGAGGTGGAATTGTGCAGTGGAATATAAAGAACAATGTACATTGAACAAGACAAATTTGAGACAAATCTGATAAGAATTGATCAGTAAATTACAACATTAATCTTCATTAATTCCAACAATAATACAACAATGTTACAATAAGGAGAATTCAAATCATGTGGATAGGATTTGAATATACCAACTCAAGCTAACTAGGAGTGTCGAAATCATTACATGGGAGCCACTAGTCTAACTCCTGATGTCTAAATCAGTCTGACAATCAGGTAAACTAGTTAAACTAGTTAAATTGATGAGGTAGGTGGAAATAGATGCCACTTCCCCATGTAGCCATGCAAAACTGGCACTAGAATAACTGAGAGTGATCTAACTAAATGTATCTAAAGGTTGACTCAGCATAGCTGACTACCTACCACAACCAACTGATGGAGGATATTGGTGGCACTCAGAGTGGCTCCTATATTGTAGATATTGGTCTCAGAGGCACCTAAACTCATGCACGAATATGCAGTAAGTGGCAGTTAACCTCTATATGTGTTCCCCAAACTCTAGTACAGTAATAATGTCTCCCTAATATAGAAAAGATGATCAGATAGACTATATATGGATAAGGGAGGATTATATAATCCTAACATCACAACGCCTCATCTTATAACAACAATGATGTTAGGTTCTCTTGGCTCAGCAGAAATCATTTGAATGTTCTGGTTGGGTTTCATATTTTGATTCTGCAGAGATTTAGGATTTCCCACAATTCGAGCCTGCCATTTCACAATTTATTGTGGACATTATTCAACACTGTGATCAAATGCTTTACAATATGTACGTGTGTGTTTTCGCAGGACTTTAACAATCTCAGGCAAAATTTCCTGGCTACCCATAGTTCTAACATATGACTTGGCCTATTCCTCGAACTAATCCTCCTCCTCCTTATTGTTTTCCTCATCCTCATAAATTTCCACCCCCCTTTGTTGAGGGTATTTTTGTTGTGGTGGATACTGGTTCTGTTGATATTGTGGCTGAGAAAATTGTGGTTGTTGGTATTGCAGTGGTAGATATTGAGCAGGCTAGTATTGAGTCTGCACTCATTCAACGTGCATCTGATTATCATTTTTCATCAAGTGGGTATCCATCATATTTTCATGCACTAGATGAAGTGCTCTGTAGTCTTTCTCATCATGTCCTACTAATTTCCAAATTTACAATACATACTAGCTGGGATACTTACAATCTTCTGTAAGTACATACATTCTTCATACTTATGGCCCCCAGTTTGACATATCCTATACCAAGGCATCCCTTGGGGATTTATCGGGTTTGATGCTCCTGCTGCGACGCAATTCATGAGTGTCGGGTAATTTCCTTTATGGTGTGTGTTTGTTCTACATATTGTACACCACAGTTATTCATGAAATTATTTTCCCTTCTTGATGTCCTGGAGATGACCGTAAGGTCTGGTCATATGCGACTGAATTTTCATCATTCCTATGCCAATTTCTCCAATCGGTGAGGATTCCAGCTTCATTTCTATTTCGAGAGCTTATGTCTGTGACACAAGATTTTTTTGCATCAATGGTATCCAGATGTGCGGCAACAATGTGACAATGAATCATTCCTTATGTTGTACATATGACATTTGGAAGCTCACTTTGGTCATTAATTTCTTGAATCTGTCGTTGAAGTCCTAGAGAGATTCGGTAGGTAGCTGCTTAATTTCTTTGATCTTAGTAATGCACTACGACTTAGAATTTGAATTCTTGAACTTATATATCATGCCCACTTGCATTTGTTCGAGCATTTTCTGGGAAAATCCTACTTGCACTATAGAGAATTTCATGTACCAGTCTAGCACGCGACCTTGTAGAGTCATGATCATCTGTACTTTCTTTATGTTTTCATCATGGATTTGTCACACATACCACACAACTTCACAGAGAAACCAATGTTTCTCGGGTTCTTCCAACCATTTCCATTGAATATCGGTAACTTAATGTCAGCCCCAACCATTGGGTTAACAGCTCGTACATTTAGAACAAAATTTTGATTAGACGAACTCCCTTTCTATTTACAACGTTAGTAGTACTTGTATTTGCAAATTCACTTAGAGATAAGTCTCTATATCTTACCTCTCGTGATGTGCGTGGTGCTGTAGGTGTGTTGTAACCACGTTCCTAAGTTGGATCTTCAGTTGACTCTTCTGATTCTTTGTATCCTTCAGATATCGGTTAATATTCTTCTTCTTCGTCGCAATATCCTTCATCGACGTATAATGCAAGCTCGTAGTCTGATTCTTCTCTAGCCGAGCTGCAACTTTCTATTCCTCTCAAATTCTTTCTTCGCTTTCTGAACCTAAGTATTCTTCCACTTCTTAAACAACCAGACTCTAGTTCAGTTCCACTATATCTAGGGAACATCTCAACTCAAATTGCATCATTTTTCACAGAGTTCTGCTGCGACATACCCACCTTTTTGTGCATAGCTTCCAACCTGTCACATTCATAGAATTCCTTTTTCACATACAAGCATTTTTATCCACATCTTTAAAGACGATAAATATCTACCGCGTGTTCCTTGAAAAAAATTTCGCTCCGCCTCGCTATATGAGGTTATTGTGTCAACAAAAAAACTCAGTAATGTATCCCTCCAAGATACTATCTATCCAAAAATCTATAGCCCTCAACACAGGGTTGTTCACTCTTTTCAGTCGCTCAATCAACTAAGGATTCCACTCCCTTGGTTCTCCTCCTTGGAATTTTCTTTGTTGGGTTGCTAACGTAGAAAACCACTCATGCAACACAATGGGAAACTCATAATAGAAAATATCATGGATATTTGTATAGAGGAACCGACCCAACCATTCTATTGGGTTCCACTGAGATCCTTTGCTTGCATCTTGCACGAATTCTATCGCTTTGGAATCCACCCAATCTTGGATATTAGGTTTTGTTGGTTCCCACAACATATCCCTCACCAAAATGATTTGGGTCCTAGTAACAGAACCATTTTTTGGATTTTCTCCTTCTTCTTTGGATCCTGAACCAGGTGCAGTCTCGTCTTCTTAGTGCAACAAAGCCCAAGATATCGACCCGACAGATAAAATCCCAGTTGGCAACACCTGCGATGCATATGAAGTCTCTCCCGAGATATCATTCTATTATGTAACTGTTAGAATCATGTTTCCATAGTTGGATGGGGGATTTTTGGTACCTCGGTCGCTTACGAAGGTGCTCAACGAATCCCGTAGGTGGATTAATTATGTGTATTATGAACAGTTAGCCTGTAACCCAACTTGTCTTATGCAACTATTGTAACAATAACCGAAGTACAACATAAATATATTCAACTTATAATAGTGTGATTGATACACATCTATCCATTCATGAGTAAACCTATAAGCACTCATTCAATGCAACATTTATACAAATAACTCAAACACATTCAACATTCACGCAAATACACAGAATCTAACGTGGAAACCCATCCGAGAAAAACTACAAAGGTGTTCTTCATCTGGCATGAGAAATATATGCACCTTTTGTCTATACTCCTTCTTCCTCTCACGCTCCCTGATCTTTTATTTTTCTCTCTTCCTACTCAACTCTACTAACGATCCACATAGAACCTGGATCGACTCAACCTCTCCTACACTTCTACACACTCAGCTATAGATTCTTCAAATCAAAGAACTCAACAACCTCTAACAAACAACAATTACAAAGAAATTAACAGACTAAATACAAAGAGCTAACCAGAGTCTAACAACAATCAGGAGCTAACCCACATACAACTTGGGTTCTTCCTTTTATATACTCTTTTACAAACTCGTTAGAGACTCTTTTCATGTCACTTTCTCATCTGACTTCCTATACTTATCCAACATGTTGTCTTTCCTATTCTAGTGGCACCTAACAGTAGGCGCTAACACCTGAATTACAACAATATCTTCATACGTGTGGCTTCCACCAGCTCTAGCCAAACTCATACCCACATTCTTTATGGTCTTTGACTTTCTAGTCGTTCTTCCTTACTGCCATTTTCTATCCGTTATGTCACTTGCATGCCTTCTGGTACTGGTATTCCATCGCATATTTCCTTGTCACATTCCTTCTTTCTATCATGGCTCCTTCTTTTGTCGCGTCTCTTTCTTCTGTCACACATCTTCCTTCTTTTGTCACACATATTCCTTCTTTAGCTACACATCTTCCTTCTTCTTCCTTCTTGTCACTGCCTCTATCGTAGCTCCTTTCTCTTCTTCTCTAGCTCTTCTCCATACGTAGGAAGAATTCTAAGTGAATTTTTCTTTCCTTTCCCTAGGTCCAACATAAGACATAGTCATGTAAAGTGAATTCCTGTACATAGCTACTAATGAGAAGTTTGCAAATTTTTGACAAACCTCTATCTGTGACGAAGTTCTGACACTTCCAACATAAGCTTGGCGTGACAAGAAATTCCTGGTATGGCAGAGAATGTCTCCCTCACTGAGAGGGAGTGTTGAGAGTACAACTCCAAGAGTCATTCCCATGATACTTGTGTTGTATCAAGTCCAGAATATACGTCTTATTAGGTTCAAATCCTCTCCATGGAACTTATGTCGTATTAAGTTCACTAACTTAAGTTGCATTAAGCTAGGACCTTGTCCTATTCGACAGAGATGCTTGTATTGGGATCTTATGTTGTATTAAGATTATGACCTTATGTTGTATTAAGGTCAGAGACTTGTGTTGTATCAAGTCTAGACTTGTGTCATATAAAGTCAAATGATCCTCATAGAAGGTACCCTATGAGATGGTTCTCCTTAACTGGAGATGGTCTTGTGCAGTATCAAGACCACATGACTTATGTTGTATTAGGCCTCGAGGATATACTATGTGATGTATGGATAGTCATGGCCACTAGGTGCTATAAGTCTCCTTTAGGGATTAGCTACCCATAGAGTAATTTACGTTAGCATATGACTATATGGCATGGGGTGATATATATGATCATAGGTTTAGAACAATTCTTATGAGTATGATATGATATATATGATTAATTAATGAAAAACATATGGATCATGCAGAGATAATTAATGTGAGCAAAGAGATAGAGAGAGAATTCAAATTTGTCATGTGTGCCTCCAAGTGAACTCGAATTAATAAGACATCAGTTGAGTCTTAGTTGTGATAAACAAAGTTCAATTAATTAAGGAATCAACTCCTTTATTTATGCAAAGTGGTTGTTGAAGATGAAACTGATGGAGAGGCACTAGTTCTGTTCAGTTACATTCAGTTCTGTTCGGTTACATTTAGTTGCATGCAGTTCCATTCAGTTCAGTTCAGCTCAATCAGTTAACAACTCAATTAGAGGCAGTTAACACTAGTGAATTCAAGGAGAGTGCATATCTTCTGTGTGGGAGATAATTGTTGGCTTGTTATTAAAGTGCTATGCACTTGGCAAGACCAACACAATGTTCCATTTGATCTCTCCTCTCTTGTGCTCTTTGATAAAGCAATCTACTATTGTGTTGTAATAATTCTCCGTCGATGATCTATCATACTCTAAGATTGTTTGTTCAAGTTTTTATCCTTCGAACCATTGGAGGGTTTTTCCAGGGTATATCATGTGTTCTATTGTTTGATTTATCTATGTCTTTGGATTATTGATGAGATCTATCTGCATTGTAATTGTGAATTAAAATTTTAAAGTTCAAGAATCTCCATTTTTACTTAAACATTGACAATAAGATCATATTTGTAATGTTAATAGACCAAACAATTTTGGAATTGGTGTTGTATTATAACATAATCAATTTTGAAATGCATTTGGCACATAATCAATCTAAAGAAAAAAAATACAAATACAAAATTTGAAAAACCATTATGATATGAAATAAAATAAATGACCAATATAACAATACAAAAAAGTAAAAATACCACATAATATAATACAAATGCAAAATTTGAAAAACCATTTGATATGAAATAAAAATACATGGACAATATAACATTACAAAAGTAAAAATACCACAAAATGTAAGATACTTGACATCTCACTATCTCTCCACTAAAAATTAAATGAAATAAAAATTGTTCACATACAACCTAGAATGCCAAATTTAAAATTCATAGGTTTATCTCAATTCATATACATTCTTCATAAAAAAGGATCCAAAATAAACCTAATACAAATTTATTAATGTTTTAAGATATAACAGTAAAAATTAAAAAAATAAATAAATTATATTTTCTTACTTTTCCCGAGCTTTCTATTTAGAAATATACACTTTGTTTACTATATTTTTATATTAAAAATTTGAAATAATAAAATACATCTTTAGATTTAAGCAATCAGACTCTAAGTTATAACTTTTACTTCTTCTACCTACTATTTTACAAATAAATTTTAAAATAAATTAAAATTTAGTATTAAACTTTTTAAAATAATATATTAACCAAATATTGATATAAAATTAAACACATTTACAACGAGACAACATCACGTCCATATATATATAATATATAATATATGAACACGCCTTGAAAATTAGCTTCAATTGACATTGAATACCGTCTTTGTAACACCCACTTTATATTAAAACAAAAATATATAGAGTAATCATAAATACAAACTAACATATCTATTTTTAGGTGCAAAATAAGTGAAGTAAATTAACATAAATATCCATCGAGTTGCCCAAATTAAACCATGGCACAAAAACATGGACATCAATATATTTCTTTTTGTTTATTAATGACTCATTAAAGTCAATCGGCATTGTAGCAAGTTTGGTATCTTGCGAATGTGTTGACATTTTCATTAGGTGATGGACATTATTTATAAGGAATTATATGAGATGCACATGATTTATAAACCTTTATTAATTTGGATGTGGATTTTGGTGTGAGCGATGTGATAGTATTTTTTATTTTATTTTGAAATAAATATTATTAATAATTTTGGTATCATGTATTAATTTATTTTTATTTATAATTTTATTATTTTTTAATAAACTTATTTATATTTTCACTAATATAATTTTTATATAAATAATATGTTATAAAGCATATTTTTTCAAAGTGCTAATATCTAAAATATATATAAACATAAATATAATAATAATAATATACTATAAACATTTGATAGGAAAAAAACTCTAATATTATATATATATATGTAAACATTACATTAAAAAAACACTATTGACCATATTTATAATATTTTTTAAAATTTATAATTATTAAAAATATATATACATAAACAACATATAAAAAGCTAAAATATATTAAAACAAATAATAAAATAAACAACATAAAAATACTAAAATATATCAAAACAAATAATAAAATATACAAGAACATCATATAGGTAATGTATAATATTATAGTTGTACATTCAGCGAGTACGCCATAATCAATCTTGCAACTTACACTCCAAAACCATCAACGCCACAACTTGCAACTTATATTTTTTTTATTTGATTAATAAAATATCAAGACCCAACAATATCTATTCATTACTAGGTAGATCTTTAGGCATTTAGAAGTGGAAGGTAAAGGGTGAGAAGAGAAGGTTGTAAATAAAGTATTGTTTCCATGATTCATATACCTTATTATATATCTATTTTTATTTTATAAATTTAATAATTTTTAATTTTTATATTATTGTTGTTTTATAAACTTAATAATTTCTTAGAATATATAAATATATAAAAATAAAGATTATGAATTTGTAACATTTATTTCGAAAGTTTCAACAATATTGAACAATATTGATCTTTAGGCATTTAAAAGTGGAAAGTAAAAAGTTGTGAAGAAAGTATTGTTTCCATGATTCATATACTTTATTATATATAAAAGTTTCAACAATATTGATCTTTAGGCATTTAAAAATGGAAAGTAAAAAGTGAAAAAACAAAATTGTGAATAAAATATTGTTTCCATGATATATATATATATATCCATGATATATATATATATATATA
>LPNX010616351.1:243490-288192 GCA_001517045.1 Pseudotsuga menziesii
AGGTGCCTACTGCTGCTCTTGATTTTCTGGTGCTTTTGGAACTTCATTTTCTTTGATTTCATTAAGCACTGTGTACTCTGTGTTTTACTTTTCTTCTTTCTTTCCCTGCAACTGATCTTTGTACATGACCTTTTCATTGAATACTACATCTCTACTCCTAATGATTTTGCGATTTTTAAGATCCCATAAGCGATAACCAAAATCATCAACCCCGTATCCAATAAAGGTACATTTCTTGGATTTAGCCTCAAGCTTTGTTCTATCATCTTTATCAATATGGACAAATGCTTCACAACCAAAAGTTCTCAGAAATGAGTATTTTACCTGTTTACATGTCCATGCCTCCTCTGGAATTCCACCATCCAAAACGCTTGAAGGCCCTCTGTTTATTAAATAAACAGTAGTGTTTACAGCATCAGCCCAAAACTGTAAGGGAAACCCTGCATGCAATCTCATACACCTTGCACGCTCCATGATCGTTTTGTTCATCCTTTCTGACATGCCATTTTCTTGGGGTGTTCCAGGGACTGTCTTCTCTCTATGAATCCCATTGTGTGAACAGTAACTATCAAACTCCTTGCTGCAGTACTCGCCTCCATTATCAGATCTGAGACATTTCAACCTTTTTCCTGTCTCATTCTCAACCAAAGATTTCCACTTCTTAAAAGTATCAAACACATCAGATTTCTGTCTAATGCAATAAACCCAAGTTTTTCTAGTTGCATCATCAATAAAAGTAACATAATAACGAGAGCCACCAAGAGATTGTACCTGAGCTGGTCCCCATACATCTGTATGGACAAGCTCTAACTTTTCACTCTTCTTTTGTTTCCCAACCCTGAGAAATCCAACTCTCTTCTGTTTTCCATAAACACAGTTCTCACAAAATTCCAAACTTACCTGCTTTAGATATGGAAGCAGTTTCCTTGAGTGGATAATCTGCATCCCCTTCTCACTCATGTGGCCAAGCCTATGATGCCTCAACGCTGCACCTGTTTCTGTGGAAGCTACAGAAATAGAATAATCAGCGTTATGAGGACATAAATATAACGTACCTATCCTATTTCCTTTTGCAATTACCATTGATCCTTTAGTAACCTTCCACCATGTTTCTCCAAATGTAGACAAATAGCCGCCATCTCCCAACTGCCCTGTTGAGATTAGATTTCTTTTCATAGCAGGAATGTGCCTTACATCCTTTAGCAACCAGTCATTTCCATTATTTAGTTTAATCCATACCTTACCCTTTCCAACAATTTTACATGGTTCATCATCCCCCAATAACACATGCCCAAAATCACCTTGAACATAATCATAAAAGAATTTCCAATGGGGTGTAGCATGACATGAAGCCCCTGAATCTACTACCCAGTAATCACTAGTATTATCTAATGCAAGAATCAAAGAATATTGTAACACATCACCTGCTACATTTGCTTCCTGGGTAGTCTCTTGCCGCCTCTCACCTTTCTTCTTTAGTGCTATGCAGTATTTCTTTAGATGTCCTTTCTTACCACAGTTCCAGCATTCTATTTTTCTGAATCTGGACTTGGATCTTCCCTTTTTAGACTTGGCACAATTTCCTGGGCTCCTTCCTCTCTCTTTTTGTCTCCCTCTGCTCTCCATGGTCAACACATTACCTGATGTCTCACCTGTGCTTTTCCTTCACATTTCCTCACTAAGAATAACACTAACAACATCATCAAACTTAAGAGTGGTTGAACTAGGGACAGAGTTACTTACAGCCATGACCAAGCTATTCCAGCTTTCTGGCAATGAGCACAAGATTAGAAGAGCCCTAACCTCATCATCAAAGTTCACTTTTACAGAACTTAACTGACTAGTAAGTGTATTAAACTCATTTAAATGGTTAGTGACAGATCCACTTTCCAACATCTTCATATCAAATAAACACTTCATTAAAAATACCTTGTTAGAAGCCGAGGGTTTTTCGTAGAGCTTACTCAATGCACTCATCACACCCTCTGTTGTTATTTCTTTCAAAATATTGAAGGCCACTGACGAAGCCAGGCACAGCTGTATTGTTCCTAGTTTCTTTCTGTCAAGAACCTCCCATTCTTTATCCTTCATAGCCACTGGTTGTTTTTCTTTTCCGCCCAATGGAAGGTACAGATCTTTTTAGTATAGATAGTCCTCCATTTGCATCTTCCATAACTGATAGTTTTGGTCGTTAAATTTATCGACCCTAAACTTTCCTTCTTCCGCCATTTCTCCCACTTGAACCAAGAACCCTTCTTTCCTGTGAGTTTACAAACCAAATAGACCTTTTGGCTCTGATACCAATTGTTAGAAAAACAGGACCGCAGAGCAATAACAATTATACAGTTAAATCAATAAACAAGATGCAAAAACGCATTAAACATTACAGAGAGACATAGATATAACGTGGTTCACCCAAATGATGGGCTACATCCACAAACAAATTTGCCAGTCCTTTTATTTCAGTCCAGAAAGATGAAGGGATATGCCCTGCAGCAAAACCGCTGCACTTCCTCTTCACGCTCTCACAATCTCTCTTCCAGCACAATACAATGCCCACATCCAGTACCATACAGTACTCACATCCAATACCATAGAGTACTCACATCCAGTACAATACAGTACTCAGTACAGTCACAATGGAGCCTCCTCAAGCCTTATAAAGGCTTAATCACATGCAATACCATGGGACAATACCATGGGCTACAACAAACCATGTGCCCAAACCATGTGCTAGACCTAACCACCTTTGACTCAATCCCGATTCAAGGTTAACACATGCAATACCATGGGACAATACCATGGGCTACAACAAACCATGTGCCCAAACCATGTGCTAGACCTAACCACCTTTGAATCGATCTCAAGTCAAGGTTAACTCTAACATAATCCATATCCCGCGCTGTTGGGGATCGATTGGGTGATGGGAAATCAAACCATTATAGAATTCAAAATAAGGATCCTATCATTTGAAGATGATGAGATGAGGGTAGTTGTGCCCCTGGATCCATCGGAAGGACACAGATATGTTGAACCGGTGTTCAACGAAGGGCAAGGTGATCACCTTGATAACATCTATAATGTCACTTCCCTTAAGGAGGATTACATTAATCCTACTGCAGATGGTAACTTGAGTTGGAGATGCACGAGTTCATGTACGTCAGACTTAGGGGAGGCACTTGAGAACTGGCATAACTGATTACATGAAGTCTCTATGAGGAGGTGTGCCAAGATAACAAAGTATGTCCGACGAGTGGGAACTCAGTCGCGGCCCCTACCTACATATGAAGGACTACCTAACTTGGAAATGTTATTGACTGAGTTTGAATAATTAGTAATAGATCCGCAACGACTATCTGCACTGGAATTTACGTTAAAAGCTACACCCGTGCGATGGTGGGGTACGCACAAAAGCTCGATAACTGAATGGCCGCAGTGCAGATGGCTACTGGAAGTAAGGTTTGGAGACGAGGTCACAACGGTGACACAAAGGTATACATGGTTATCAGACTGCCCATGCCAAGAGTGGGTTCACCACTTCATCCATACTCTTGAAATGGCACCCAAAGGCTGGTATGCGTCTATGGAGCTACGCCAAGAAACAAGGGAATGGGAAAAGGTTGTGCAGAATTTCACGTACATGTTCCAGTTCGCAGACGAGCAACCAACAGTTGATATTGCATTGAAGAGTCTTAAAGAGAAGATATTTGTAGAGATCCCACTGGAGGTTGCATATTTTCAACCCTGCACTGTGCATTCCCACCCATGCTGTGAGAAAGTTCAACACTGGATGACATGCTATAACCTCTCCAGAGACCTAGAGGATGATCTGACTAACATTAATATTACAGAGTCAGAAGGATCATGCACAGTAGAAGGAAGCAACATTTCCAGTGAGCAGTTCATCAAGCTGCTAAAGATCAAGAAAGTTAACATTGGGTCAGAATATAGTCCAAAATTTGCTAACATTGGAGACTATTGGGACAAAAGACAATAGCCAAAATCACTGATATATTACATAAATTATAGGACCTATTCCTGATGAACTTTAGGGAAATGAAGGGAGTAGTAGGAGATTTGGGCGAAATGAAAATTCTGCTCAAACCCGATGGAAGACCGATAAAACAACACCCGTATAGACTAAATCTGCGCTATAAAGAAAGAGTGAAAGCAGAACTGGATCGCATGCTGGAAGAAGGAATCATTGAAATTGTTGAAGAGTTGGAGTGGATAAGCCCCATAGTGATTATGGATAACAAGGCGACAGGCGAGGTAAGGATCTGTGTCAACCTTAGGAATCTAAATGATGCCTGCTTACATGATCCATTCCCAACACCATTTACAGATGAAGTCCTGGATCTGTGTCCTGGACAGTGTTGGCGGCTAAGAAATGTACTCATTCACAAATGGATTCTTGGGCAACCATCAAATCAGAATTGTGCAAGAGGACCGCCACAAGAAAACCTTTGTAACAGAATGGGGATGCTACCAATACACGGTAATTCCCTTTGGCCTTAAAAATGCCCCTACTATTTTCTCTAGAATAGTAGTTTCTGCTTTTAAAGATTTCATTCATAAGTTTCTTGAAGTTTACTTTGATGATTGGACGGTCTTTGGTCTAGTAAGAGACCATATTGAGAATTTGCACATGATGTTGGAAAGGTGTCACCAGTATCAAATTGCGTTGAATTTGAGAAAATGTATATTTTGCGCACCATTTGGTGTACTACTAGGCCATGTAGTATGCCATGATAGGATCCTGGTCTATCCTGCGAAGGTGGCAATTATTCTAGACCTACCACCGCTCACATCGGTCATGCAACTTAAATTCACATTGGGACATACTAGATATTATCGAAAATTCATAAGAGGCTATGTAGAGATAACTGCCCCAATGGAGAAGCTATTGAAGAAGGATGCCAAATTCGAGTGGAACAAAGACTATCAAGGAAGTCTGGATAAGCTGAAGCACAAAATGGCCAATGTGCCAATATTAATATTCCCAGACTGGAAGAAGGAGTTCCATGTACATTTTGATGCATCATCAATTGCACTTGGTATAGTATTAACACAACCAGGAGAGGGCGCAATTGGCCACACAATTGCATTTGCAAGCAAGAAACTGTCAAGAGCAGAGAAAAATTATACCACAAATGAAAGAGAAGGGCTTGCAATGGTCTATGTGCTACAAAATTTCAAACATTATCTATTGGGTGGGCACTTCAAAATGTTCACCGATCATTCTACGCTGAAGTACCTGGTCAATAAGCCAGTGTTGGGGGGGAAGATCTACCGGTGGCTCTTCCTATTTCAAGAATTTTACTTTGAATTCATTGTAAAGCTAGGCCGACTGAATTTTGGGCCAGACCGCTTGTTGCGCATTGAAAGTGGTGAGGAACCAAACAACTTAGAGGATAATCTTCCTGACACGTAGCTATTTGCTATCGACGTTGTTGATAAATAATTTGATGCTATTATACACTTATTGAATACAGGCTATGCACCTGAAGATTATACGACATGGAAAAAGAAACAACTAGTTGTCAAGGCCGCATACTACACGCTAATCGCGAGACAACCGTATAAGTTGGGGCTAGATGAAATACTGCGTAGCTGCGTCTTTGATCATGAAAGGAAATGGGTAATGGATGAAGAGCATGCGGGTGTCTCAAGAGGACACTATGCTGGGAAGGCAACGGTGCGCAAGATTTAACAAGCTGGACTCTGGTGGACAACTGTACATATGGATACAAGAAAATACTATCGTGACTGTGATAAGTGTCAAAGAACAGGGAAACCATCACGACACAATGAAACGCCACTTGCGCCACAAATTACAGTGCAGGCCTTTGATAAATGGGCACTAGATTTTGTTGGCCCTATTAGTCTGCCAGGGAAATGGATTGGTGCGAGCTATATTATAACTACTACAGATTACTTGACAAGATGGGCAGAAGCAGCACCTGTGAAAGATTGCACCGTCGCAACTACGGTGAATTTTCTTTTTGAAAATGTGGTGACAAGGTTTGGTTGCATAAAGATCATGATCAGTGACCAAGGTATGCATTTTGTAAATAAGCTAATTGTTGAGTTGACTGTAGAATTCCAAATCTAGCACAAGAAGACAACACCTTACCATCCTCAAGCAAATGGAACTATTGAAGCCTTCAACAAGATACTGGATAATGCCTTGACCAAGGTCTGTAATGTGCCGAGATCACTGGGACCAAAAAGTCTTAGCAGTATTATGGGCTTACAGAACAACATGCAAATGACTAACTGGATACACTCCCTTCCGTTTAGTCTATGGACAAGAAGCAATCGTGCCCATAGAGTACATTGTGTCGAGCCTACGAATTGATGCACTAACAGAAATGATATATACCGATGCCGTAGAAGAAAGACTTGCGCAACTGATTCAAATAGAGGAAGAACGCTTCATTGTGGGCTTCCATCAAAATGTGGAAAAACAGCGGTAGAAACCATGGCATGACTACCACATCAAAACAAAACAGTTCAAGGTCGGTGGACTTGTTCTGATGTATGACAACAAGTTATTCAAGCACCCAGGTAAGCTCAAAACACACTGTCTAGGCCCATATGTGGTTGCACACATTACTGAAGCATGCACGGTAAAACTACGTAAGTTGGATGGAGCACCGACTGTGGGTATGATCAATGACAACTGATTAAAACCATACTGTGATGAATGCGATGCAGTCCCATAAGGCCAAGGCACACAAACAAGGATCTAAAGGGAGGAAAGCAACGAGAGAAGCATCTCCAGCACAACCTGGTGTGGAAAAAGGAAGTTGTGCTGAAGAATGGTGCACTCTCAACCCACCAACAAACTGGATAAGAGACAACTGGCGGGCAGTGGTAGATAGCTGGAAGACACCAACAGACTGTTAAATGCACGAGGATTCAAAAAATATTTGGCGCACGCAACAGCTTAGTAGCATTAATTTGGAAAGTCCGAGGAGAATGGTAGCGTGCTTTTTGGTCCCATATGCCATATTAAACTTAAATTCCCTGACAAGTACAGAATTGAACCTAAGTGTGCAAGTAAAGGCGAAGAAGGATGAGCCCATGTTCCCATCAGATGTCCCATCATTGTGTATAGTCACTGCTTGGATGCTCGATCGCTTATAAATATCAGTCGCCTTTGTTATAGTAACCTTTACATTACCTTATAGAGCCAAGAACTTTACATTACCTTAAAGAGCCAAGAAACAGAGAGTCGAGCCAGCTGAGTGAAGTAGAACCCTCCCTCAGAGTCGAAGCCCATGATTGTTGAGCTATCTAGTGACAGTGAAGACTCCATTGTTTCACCAGCGTCACCCTACCCGATATTAGAAGTGCCTTACGTCCTTGAATCAAGTCGGTTGACAAAGAAGATGAAGAATATGTAGGATAAACCAAAGGAACTGCCAAGGCCACCGTGCCCACCACTGACAGGAGCCCACCAGATGTAGTTACATGCAACCTGACCACTAGGACAATGAGCTGGAGCACAAGATTTTTCCACTAGAGCTCTGTCGAGTGCAAACCTCCCCGCTTCCTTTGGCCCCCCAACAAAGATACCTAAGGCCCATAGAGCCGACCTGGGTCCTTCCACCACCACCAGCGGAGACAGAGCTGACTGATGAAGAAAAGAACTTGCTGCCCCCATATGTTTCACTGAGGGTCCTAGGCTTTGCAAGAGTGACAGTGGAAGTGTAGGAACTTCTGGAATATCCCACCATTCCAGAAGGCGTCCCACGGTCCTAGGGTACAATCACTCCCAAACTTCAGAACTTGAAGTTTGAAGACTACGACACCAGGAGGAAAGAAGAGCTTGCCAGAAGTCGATTCATGGTCACTATGCCTGATGAACCGCCGAATGCAGACATAGTTTCTACAATGGAGTGGGCACACGGATTAGAGTAGCCAGGCATCTTAAACCTACTCCTTATACCGTATTTTGGCCGCATTGCCCCAGTCGGGATGTATGTTAAGCAGCTTCTGGTATGCTTCTATGGAGGCTACCTCTGGCTGGACAAGCTGTATGAGGTAATGGTTGACTTGTTCTCGGCCATCACAGGTCTCCCGCGGTAAGGAGTCAACCTAACCCTATACCTGCACAAGGATGGGGAAAAACTGGACAAGAATTACATGAAGATCAAGTACCAGCTTGTCCATGGTGGAAAGGGCTACCTTATTAGCTCTATTGATGACATTGCTATAAGGGCTGCAGCAAAAATATTATGCAGTAAGGTTCTGCACAAGATGAGGCCTATTGAATGCACTGTCGCAACAATAGAGCTATTAGAACAGTGCGTGCAAGGAGTGCACATTAATTGGTCCCAGTTCCTCGTGAACGAACTAATGGATGATACAGTTGACGCAAAGGAAATTCTCGCAGTGAAGATACACTACTTGTGGCTTCTGATTTTGATCTTGTTTACATCCTGGACTCCTTCACTAGACTATCAACCCATGGACATCCTAGTGGAGTTCCTTGGTGCATAGTTCCAGAACCTCTGGGACCACAAAGACAGTAAGCACAAGGATGATACAAAGATTACATTCTTTCTCCAAGGAGAAAGACTTAGACAAATCATGCGCCAGTAGTGTAGACTATTCCCTATGACGGTAGCCAAGTATCCTTTCATTAACTTCCACATGGGGCCACACAATATCATCTTGCATCCACGCAATGACCCCAAGAAGTAGGCACTCTCGACCTTATTCATTATCAGAGATGCAGATATTGTGAAGGAAATAAAAGAATGGCCTAAAGAATGGGTTAGTCAGCATGTGGAGGTGCCTGTAGAGCAACAAGCTCCACAAGGGGATTCGCAGAAGAACCCACCCCAGGATCGCACCAATACTAGCACCCAGGAGCATTAGGATGATTCCCAAGAAGAAGAAGAAGAAGAAGAAGAAGAAGAGCGAGACCCATGCAACAAGGGAGAAGAAGACAGGGCCTACTGATGAGGAGGTGCACACCGAAAGAACCAAGAAGAGAAAGGGAAAAGAACCCATGGAGGAATATGTAGAAGCCTTGGGCATCCCACATAGGAAAAAGCATAGGGCTAATCGACCCCAAGTCATGAACATAGCAGAAGAGGATCTGACTCTTCTTAGAGAGTCGGTCGCCAAGGTAGCTGAGTCTACCTTGGGTAATATCACGCAGGAAAACCAATTGGACGGCTTTGCTAACTGTGCAATTTAACTGGCTAGCAGAGGCTATCATAGAAGTGCGCGACACCATGTAGGCTCAAACCTATGGCGTAGACCCAACAGACACTTTGGTGACACTGGTGCTGCTCCCATCCTTGAGAATAGAAATTTCCCCACAGGATTTTTCTACAGATGGAGTAGAAAAAGATGCAAGTGTCCATAGCTTGGATGCATTAACTTTGGATTTCTCTAAGCTGACATTGCCGTAAATCTATTCCATTCAGCATGCCACATCTACAGAGGTAAGAATCCAAGAAAATGTGGTTGCATTTCAGGCAGCCAAGGAAACCAGGAAAGAAAAGGCGCGCAAACAAGTCATCAAGCGCCAACAAGAAAACCTCAAAGCACAAGTGTAGAGGTAGGCTTCAATAGAAGAAGCCATAAATGAGGCAGTCACACAACTGTCAGATGATGAATAAGAAGGCGACGCAGAACCTGTGCACCAACTGAGGCGGTTATCCAAACTGGTCATAAATCTAAAGAAACATGTTCAGGAATTGTAGACCAAACAGCAGTTGAGCATGCCCCCTGAAGTTTTGCAACAAAGGAAACTATCAACATATCAAGTGTTAGATGACTTAGGGAAGCCAAGTAAATCTTCATAGAGGTGGTGGAAGCAATTGCTGCGCTATGGGAGCAACTCATCGAGGATGAGACTGCGGAATAGCTTGCCGAGCAGGCACGAAAAGCATACCTGCAGGTACTGGCGGTGAAGGTAGAGATTAAGAAGCTGCCAAAAAGGAGAAAATCACCAAAGGCGCTGAGCTCAAACAACTCCAGGATAAGGCAAGAACCCTGCATGAGCAGGAAAACATGCACAACAAAGAGATGGATGAGAAACAAGACGAAGCTGAAAGGGCGACAGGCCTAATTTAGCCTCTCCAGCGGAGAATCCACGAGTTCATGCAAGCAGTGGCCAATGCGTCATTGGAACACCCTAGCTTCGACAGAGTGAAGGAACTAGAGCAGCAAGTAGAAGAAGCCTGCTGGGAGATAGAAAGGCTTAATCCCATTTTTGCCCAGTTCCAACAGAAGGTTGGAAGCGAAGAACAATCTACACCGAAAGATGCACTAGAGGATGTGCAAGAGGAGGAAAAAGAAGAAGAAGAGGAAAAGGAAGACAAAGAGGGACAGGAAGATGAAGAAGACCAAGATGAACACCACCAAGAAGACCTGGAGCACACACAAGAAAAACCTATGGAAATAGACTGTTCAGATGATGTCGAGGAAGAAATTGTATAACTCAAATTTTATAATCTAAAATATAAACAATTTTTTCTAAGTATGGGATGAGTCCACGGTGGAGGAAACATTGCCAAAAAAAAAAAAGTCACAAAACACGCAAGAGAGGAAGTAGGAGAAAGGTGCATGAAAAAAATAAAAAAATTAAAGAAACGACCGCGCATGTCGCACCACCTCCTAGGTCCATTGCTTCGTGGCTTGGGACAAGCCAAATGTGAATGTTGGGGGCCTATTGGGTTTGGGGAAAGTGCACAAGAAATAAGCACAAACATAGAAACATGGAAGAATCAATCCATTGGGAAAGCACAAGCAAGGAAAACAAAGCATGCGGTAGGGATAGAAGAAATCTACGCATGCAAGGAAATCTACACAGACAAAGAAAACTGTGTGGAACATGAAATCTGTGCAGAAGAAGGAATATGCGCAAAATATGTCACATGTGCGGGAAAGGGAAGCTGTGTGGAAGGAAGATTCCGCAGGGTAAAAAAGTAGCACAAGTGCATAATAACGGCTGAAAATGATAGGATGATCATCACTGTTGAAGTCGGTTTAAGTCAGCGGATGCCACACGAGTGAACGCACATTGTAAGTAAGGCCATTAGTGCCTCGGGTCAAGTCATGATCGCCACAGCTATAGGATAAGGGGTAGATTATGGTGACAGTTAACATAATTCTTGTATGTAGTCAAGCCTACATGGTCATGTAAAATAGTATAAATAGGAGGGATTCAATAGTTAAATGGTTGGGTTTTTCAGAGGATTGTTAGTGATTATTGCTTTATGTTGGTTCTTTTAGTCTTTAGTTTCTTTTGATGGGTTAATAGAGTGAAGATCTTTGAGGGAGCAGAGTGAAGCTGTGATATCTGAGTGATAGAGTAGTCAAAAGTATACAGGATGCAGTCAAAGTTAGTGCAGTAGAAGAGACGCTCTGCTAGAGAGGTCGATCCAGGGCATGTGCAGATCAGTAGAGGGTAGCAGTAGTTAGGAGAACTAAGACAAAGAGCATGATAGCAAGAGAGAGTATGAGAAGAAAGCTATATCTAAGATAGTCTGCAGTCAAATGCAGGCTGAAGGTGCCATATATTTCTCATGCCAGATGAAGAGCACCTTATGGTTTTTCTCGGATGGGTTTCCATGTGAACTTTCCTATGTGTTGATGATTGAATGTGTATGCTTGTTCATGTTTAAGTTTATGTTTATGTTTATGATGCAAGTCTTGTCATGGTTGAAGGAATTCCGTATTTTCAATAGAATTCTAAATGCATGAATAGGTTATTATGCGTTGCGTCTTAGTATTAGTTTATGTTTACGGCACAATCATTGTTGCGCATCTATTATATTGCACATGTCTTCTAGATTTCTCTTATATTCCATTATGTTTAAAGTACTAAGGCCGAATTTGTGTCACGCCGTTAGTAGTTAATAAAATATATGTGTGGAGTGCGCTACAGTTCGGCATAAATGACTCCATCCTCGTGACTTGGTCGAGCTCCTTGGCCTCGCGCCAAGGGACTATAATCCCTCGATGAATCACAGAAACATGGTTCCAGTGGTTACCCATCAAAGAGATATATCGAGTGAGACTGTGTCTGCTTTGCGGGTGTTGTCGACGGATCTTTCTTTGTCGGGCCGATACCTCGGGTTTTTGTCGGGTTGATAGGCTACGCAGAACTTGGGTCGCGCGTGTTAGAAAAAGTGGCAAACAATGACACATTGGTGTCGATGCTCCTCTTTGGTCAAGGCAGTGCTCCTCTTTGTTGAAGGTGCACTAGTGCATATTTGGAAGAAGCACATTGGTGCTTCTGATATACAAAAATCATCAAACAGTAAGTCATTTTTTTAACTTATGAAAAAAGAGGGAATTTTTAAACGTTTGAAAGAAGTGGGTGAAATGTCTTCAAAAGAGGAAAAAAAAGTTTTTTTTTCTTCATTTCACATGGTTCTACTAGAGAGAAGAAGAGGAAGAGGAAGAGGAAGAGTATTGTAGCCAAGTAATCGAATTTTTCCTCTTCATTGTTTCATTCCTTCCTGTTATCTATTTTATTTATACTATTTTGCATTTCTCACTATTGTTCCTAATTTCTTACTTGGTTTTGTTGTTTGTTTTGGTTAGCTTGAGGGGTTTTCCTCTATTTTTGAAGGTTATTGGTGGATTTATTTTAGGGTTTACATAAAAATATATGGGTTTCCCCTACTTAATGAAAGAAGTAGTTTTTTTTTTTTTTAATTTTGAAAGAAGCAAGAAAAATGTATTAAGAAGAGGGGAAAACAAAGGGTTTGTTTCATTTCTTCATTTCACATGGTTCTACGAGAGTGAAATGAAGAGGAAGTATTTTAGCCAAGAAACCATTTTCCCCTCTTCATTGTTTTATTTCTTCTTATTATTTATTTTATTTCTATTATTTTTTCCTTTCTCACTATTGTTTGTAATTTCTTATTTGGTTGTGTTGGTTTGAGGGGTTTTCCCCTATTTTGTAGGTTAATGGTAGAGTCATTTTAAGATTTTTCTTCAAAATATATGGACAGAAAATGAGGGGCAAGTTTGTAAAAGAAAATGATACTTTTTTTGTGTAGCATGGGTGCATATTCATAAGGGTTTTCATCTCTTCTTATTTGTAGGTTAACAAGGTCTCTATACCCACATAAAACTATTTTTGTTGATGACAATATGTTTTCTGTTCGTGGTACGTCTCTTTGGCATAAGCGCACCGATGCATCCTTGGCAGAAGTGCACCGACATATCTCTTTGGTTAAAGAGCATCGGTTCATCTCTTTGGTGAAGGCGCACTTATGCTTATTTTTGGTATAAGTGCATCAATGGTACTATTTTAAGGTGTGGGCACACTAGTTCTCTTATTTAGTCTAAGAGAATTGATTATTTGTGTTAGGCATATTATCTCTAGTGGATGAGTGGTTTTGAAGAGTTCTCATTAAACAATTTTCATGTAACAATTGAGTGGTTTTGTAATTGCAAGAGATCCACTCATTAAGTGGTAAATGGAGTGGTTTGATACTATCCATGGTTTTGTATGGATGGTTTCATCACCATTACTATAAATTGTTATTCTTAACATTTTCATATTAATTAGTAAACATTTTCATAATTTTGTTTTTATTTTTGTTGATAATGTCTTATTTCATTTGCTTTTAATTGTATTTTTTTATTTCAAACAATCAAAATTATAATTTTTGTTTAATATTCGTCAAGTATTTCATTTTTAAATTGCACATAAGAGATTCATTAATAAACAACAGTAAGAACTATTACTTGGAATATTCAAAATCAAAGTTATTATATCACTACATTTTACTAATCTTGTATTTATTAAATTGTCTCCCTTTATTTGCACATTTACAAGGTTTCTATACACGACATATTGTTTTTGTTATCAGTGCTCATGTTTTGTATGGGCACAACAATGGTCATTGTTAGGTAAGCTGCATTAGTTCTCATCTTTTGTATAAGTGTATAAATGCTTCTTTACAGTACGCGAACCAGTGCTCCAATACCTTAAAATGTAATGCTTAACATTTCAGTATTAATTATTATACATTTTTATATTATTATTTTTATGTTTATTGATAATGTCTTACTTCATATGTTTTTTACTATAAAATTATATTTCAAACAATCAGAATTATAATTTTTGTTTAATATTAGGAAAGCATTTCATTTTTAAGTTGTAAATAAGAGATTCATTAATAAAAAAGGGTATGAACTAATACTTGGAATGTTCAAAATCAAAGTTATTATATCACTACATTTTAATAAATTATCATGTATTTATTGAATCACCCCCCTTTATTTGCATGTTCACAAGTTTTTCGTACCCAACAAATTGTTTTTCGTCATCATTGCTCATCTTTGGTATGGACACACCAATTCTCACTGTTGACTAAGGTGAACTGATGCTCGTCTTTGCTAAAAGTGCATCGATGCTTATTTATTGTAGGTGCACTGGTGTTCCATTACCAATATGCGCTAGTGTGGTTTTGGACAAAAAAACATCAGTGCTCCTCTTTGGTGAAGGTGCATCGATGCCTCTTTTAAATAAGCACAGTGGTGCATCTTTGGTATAAAACCCCAATGCATATTTAGCAAAATCACACCAATGCATCATTAGAAGAAGTGCAATGATGAATCTTTTGCATAAGCGCACCAGTGCATCTTTGTCATAAGTGCACTGGTGTGTCTTTAGAAAAAGCACATCAATGGATCTTTGGCAGAAGCACACTGTTGAAAAAACCCTCTGCTAAAGCCTCTTGTCGCTGAGATTTTTTAGTTATAATAAATTTCCATAAAATCTTTCACTAAAACATTTGGTAGCATTGACGGAGGTTGTAGCAGAGTTTTTTTTGAAAATTTTAATTAATATTGTAACACTAAAAACCTACGCTACAAGGCCTTTTCCTCATAGTGGGTAGAAAATTATCATCAAATCCATACATCTTAAAATTCCTCCAATGAATTTTATTATTTGTGGGCCTGTGCAAATGATTCTACAGGAAGTGCAAGCCTTCAAGGAAATTAATCTTTATCATGTTCTTCTTCGAAAAAATAACTAACTATTAAGAAATCCTATCAACACATTCAATAGGTGGAAGGAATTTATGAACTAAATGGGGAGATTGTATCCCTCCTTTGTCCTTAATATTTATGAAAATTATGATGAGACTCCACCATCCCAACATTTGTTCCACCATATAGCATCAATGGGATGGATATTTAATGTATCAACATTCCTCCTATGTTCCTTATCATTCTCAAAGATGTTAGTGTTAAATATGTGTACAATAGTGGATTTCAAGCGCGAAAGTAAGTTTAATTGGTAAGGTCTTTTGATCTAGTAGTATTTGATGGCCTTAATTGTAAACTATAATTTAATTACTAATCAAGAGTAGTAAAGGAGGCAATGTAGCCGGTAGGTACTTAGGGATTCACTTGGGATTTATGTTATTGGGATGAATTCTCTTACCACTAATAACAAAGGTCACATCATGTTGTTGGGATTGTTTGCTTTTCCCTTCTTACTCATTGTATTCTTTGGTATATGATCATTAGGCTTATCGTGTAATGCCCCATTTTGACTTTACCACTTGAACTACCATTACTTATTTGTGTTTTCTTATTACTTGTGGAACTTTGTCAATGTGATGACACTTTGACCCATGGATCTATTATTTTGTAGAAGTTATATATGTGTGTGTTGTTAATATTATTAATGACTGCCATGCTTTATTTTTATCTCTAGCATGCAAATTTAAAAGATGTTGGGTATGTGGATACCAATTTAAAGTTATATTCCAAATAAACGAATGCGATAACAAGTGCATGGTACTATAGAAAATGTGGTTACATTGTTTGTTGACTAGAAATCAAATATGTATACATGTCAATGATTTCACAATCTCGTGTTGGGAGACTAACCTACAAGTTTAAAATTAGCTAAGTAATAGCTAGATACTATGAAACAAAAGAACATACATGACATGAAATTTGAAAGAGAAATGGTATGTGAATGAAACATTATTGTCTTGTATGATTATTGGTTCATTATCATGATGTTTTGGTATTCACAAGGTTTCAAGAAACTTAACTACCCAAATTGGTTATTTAATGACAAATCTAGAGAACAACAATAACAACACAACTACTATGTTGATGTAGGAATTGACCCTTGTTCCATTAGGATGGATGAAGGCATTACCCATCATTTATCCTCTAAAACCTGGAGTCATGGGAGGGTTTTAATACAACACACTCCCCAAGGTGTGTGATGATGCTTAGTGGGTTCCTAATTGAGAAGCTTGTTTGGTGTGGTTGACACTTCTACTTACGAGTTCTATCTCGAGTCAGGTCAATATAGTTGACACTCCAAGATATTCCATCAGGGGAAGAATAGGATGAGGAAGGTAGTTGTGAATTATATAGAATGAAGCAGGTAGACAGGGATGCCATTGAGTTATGGAGAGAAAATTAAATAATTATGTGTGTTAAATACCCTTTCCTTACTCTTCTGTGATAACATTGTGTTGTTTTCATATAGCTTATTATGATCTAGTTATTAAATGGTGAGATACTAAATTCTGATTTTATGTCTTACATTAGATAATACTTATGCAAAGTATTTGTTATGTGATATTGAATACTATTGGTACGTACACCAAGTATGTAAGAAATAACTACACTTATAGAACTTTTTTGTATATGCTTGTATGAATTTTAAATCATGGACTATCTATTAAACTATTTTAAGTGGGTATTGATGCAATGTGATTGTGAATAATTACATTATAATTAATGAAGAATTAATTACTACTTAATTGGAGCTTGAAAAGACTATTAGTAATTAATAAATAAACATTAATTAAATTTTACCTATAATCAATGTTTGATTGTTGAATGTTAAATAAATGATAATTGGAGCTTAGAAAGACTATTATTAATTAATACATAAGTATTAATTATGATTAATGTTTAATTTTTGAATGTGGTAATAGTTAAATAAATTGTAATTGAAGCTTGAAAAGAGTATTATTTAATTAATAACAAGTATTGTCAAGTTTTAATTATAATTAATATTTAATGCCGAAAGTTTCTCGTGACTCATCAATTGACTTTTTCATTACTTACATTATTTACTCATTTTTGAAAAGAAATTAATGTTGAAGTTTCTCGTGACTCATCAATTGACTTTTTCATTGCTTACATTATTTACTCATTTTTTAAAAGAAATTAATGTTGAAGTTATCATATTTAAATAGTGTTATGTTATGTCTAAGCAATGAATGAAAAGAATGATGGCGGTTCTTTATTTAATACGATAGTTAATTTTTCATGTGACCCACCTATATCCATAGTATTACATGAAGTTAATAGGAACTAGCATGGTATATTGGAGAGGGGGTTATCACATTTATGTAGGAGTAAAAAATACTGGTGTACTTGTTATCGGAAATTCTCAATTCATGTGGACAAATATTGTTTCCCTAGTTTACATGGGAAGATCTAAAGAAAAAAGCCACAACGATGCATCCTCTCCCTAGATTATTAAACTACTTGGATGCCAAGCTTTCTTGCCTCAATGATGAAGGTGATCCTTGCCTTGTAACTCTACCACGATTAGTTTTACCTGCAAAAGAATGAAAGGAACAAGATACAATAGTGAAATAAACAATATAATTCAATGATCTATACCAATGATCAAGATGAAAAGTAATGAACAATCGACATTCATGGGGAAGGGTAACATGTTTGTATTAAAAATATAAAAGGAGGAAAACTACAACCGAAGCCTTGATGTTTAAGCTTTTCTCTCGCAATTCCTTTGACTCACTTTCACACACACTCTACAAGCCCTACAAATCTCAGTCACAACCACAGTCTTTCCCTCCTATACCAACAATGATTTCAAGAGAATAAAGGTGCTCTCTTGGTTTTCTTACCTCCCATATCCATGAAGGGAAGCTTGTATATATAGGCCAATGAGGGCACAAAGGGGTTGAGATATTTTGGAAGGAAGGTGAGGAATGATCCCTAGAGGATAGGGGTACGAATGCCACCTATTCCAAGTAGTTGGGATAATCCCCCATGAGGACTTTCATCTAGAAGGTTCTCAAAGTAATATATTTTTTCCTTTTTAACAGTGATGATGCTCCTTGTACATGAGTAGGTTGCATCGACACCCTATTTCCTCAAGCAACAAGTGTCGTCGGTGCAACTTGTCAGAAGGAAAGATGCATCAGGTCAGTCTGACACCCTATTTTAGGAGACAGGATGCATCATACCTCCTAGAGTTGAGCAAAAAGGCTCCTCAAAATATGGTTTGGCCAAATTGATTTAGGGGATTAAGCACAGAGACAAATTTTGGGTGTAACAGAATGCCCCCAAAAGTATGAATCTAGAAGGATATGATAAGTGAAATACTTTGCTAGATATGATATGAGGTCAGAGGAAAAAGAGTGGTGAGTGAAGACTTGACATAAGACCAGTTACAAACGATCTGACTCAAATCATGGTTGCATACCAATACACTACAGATCCATCTATAATGACCAAGTCATGGTTATGAACAATACAATGCAGATCCATGATAAACAAGACTCAAATTAGGACATAGATATAGAATATACACTGTAGATCCATGTCATCCTGAATCGAACCTGAGCATAGACACCAAACATACAATGTGGATCCATGCAATGAATCAATAAATACTCCATTTCAACCTAAATATATGCACATATTCAAATGAATACCTAACCATTCAGGGTCTTCATTCCAATTCCAAATCGTACGATTCTATCCATGTGAATATATGTCTTGATGTCGAACATGGTAGAAACCACTTGATTACAAGTCATTGATGTATACCATTAACAAGTGCAAGGGAAATCACTATTAATGTCAATGATTCCCAATGTACTCTAGTATAATCCTCCGAATGTGAATAAATGAGCTGAAGTCAAACAATCGATGGAATCTTCCAATCAAAAGTAAGAAAACTTGCCATTGAGGTATGCATGTTTCAAGGTACTTGACTGGTTTCTAAGACTAATTCCATATTATGTGCTGGTGTCGATGGGAATGGATGCATTGAAGGAGGGCCATGATGTTTCGCCCATCATCGACATGAAACTTGGAAGAAAAGTGGTTTCAAAGTGATCATGATAATGGGACAACCATAGGACTGATTTAGACATGACCGACTCGAAGGAAGGTAAAGTAAATTTAGAGGTAGACTGTGGTAAATACTCTCTTTGAACATTGAATGACATGACAAGTGACTTGGAAACATTGACTCGATAGAGGCAGAGACCAGACATAATGAAAATGCACGACAATGCATTCTTTGAATTGACTTGAAGGATTTAAATGACTCATGAAAGTGGATCAACTCGATGACAAGATGAATACCCACATGTTTGTATGAAAATGCAGATAGGTCTCATGTTCAAAGGTGGATTATAAGCTGCCATTAATACAAGTTAAAGATAGTCCCCATCCCCTTAAGTTCCCCATCACAATGGATACGTACCTCTTTTCTTTTTAATGAGATTGAAAAGGGTAACAAACACTCGATATATCTCATTCAGAGATGAGTCCATCCTCATATGTTTTATGAACCTGAGAAAGGAGGGGTTCATTCCCCAAAAGGGTCCTTCAACATTTAATTTTACGAATCCGAAGAAGGTAAACTTAGTCATCGTTTCATGTTTAGAGAGTCTGAAATGACTAAGAAGACTCCATAATGGCTTCTTTCGTAAATTTAGTCCCTCAGGCACGAAAAAGTATAAACCGATACTTAGGAGAACTCTTCTAGTTGTAATGAGCTAGGGTATACCTTTTTCGTGAATGATTCTAAATGATCTGAAAAAGGGGGTAAACTATCACCGGATAGATGACCTTTCAAATATTTTTACAAGCGTGAAAGAATCAAGTTTGCTTCACTATATTTTCGTGTTTAAGGAGCCTAAAAACAACTTAAATATGACTCCATGGGGGTTTCCTTTTTCGCCATCCATTTTAACAAGTCTGAAAAAGCGATAAAAGCACACTTGATACCTTTTCAATGATTTTTTAACGAGCATGACAAGGCTATAAAAGGTTCTTGGAACTTTTTTCAACTTGAACTAGAGTGTGAAAAAGTAAAAAACAAGCTCGATCACCGCAAAAAATGCCCAATAAGGCCCTGTAATCTTCAAAAACAACATTAGGACAGTTTCGCCATGGAAAATACAGAAAAAACATAGCAAAAAATAGCAATGGTTACATATTTCACTAATTAAATTGAAAATTAAAAAAACAATATAAAATAGTGAAATAGTCAAAAGTACTTACCAGTGTGTTTTTTACCATAGAAATAGGGTGAAAATTGTGTTTCAGATAGGAATTTGTAACAAAGTTTCCAAGAGCAACGGGTATCCAATCGACGAATAATTAGAAGAGGGTAAGATATATCACCCCCCTTCCCTTTCATGGTTGAATTTTCACTTTTTATCATGTTTTTGGGATTTTTTAGGAGAGTTGTTTCCAAGGAGAAGGGAATTCCCTAGGCGACACTCTTCTCCCTTTTGGGAGGTCTGCCAGCGCACTCCTCGAAAGGGGAAAGGGTGTTAGGAGTGCCATATCCTGTAGGATAGGATGAATCGTTACTCTGTTCCCATAGGGAAAGAGTGTTAGCGGCTGTGACTCTCCAAAAAACAAAAATCTAGCATGAAATCTAAGTTTTATCGTAATGAATGGAGTCTAATGGTTACCCTATGGATGTACCACATGTGTTTGAATAAAAAAATGGTGATTTGGAAGGAACACAATCATGAACTAGATTATTCCTATGTAGAAAATGACCCAACGACTGTGAGGGTGCTAAGGGAGTGTGGAATCCTTAAATACTTTAGGGTTCTAGGAATGAGAGACCATGTTCATCCGTTGGATCATCTGATACGGATATGGGACCCAGATCAACAACATTTCTAGGTTGGGACTCACATTATGATGATTGATGTTGAGGACATGTACTTTCTGACTGGACTATCTAGGAGAGGAAGTCCAATATCACTCATAAGTCCCAGAGGAGGGGACATGTTTGTCAACGACCTTATTGATGAGTATTGTGTAGTTAGAACAAAGTCCCAAGGGGGAAATATTCTAATAAAACATATTGTATATTTGGCATTGAGGCATGTAGCCTTCAACATAGAGAAAGCAGCAGGTAGTAGAGCTTCTCATCAGACTACCTAGGCACATATGATGTACGCATTGGAGTGCATGGATCCAACCATATTCAATTGGAGTGAGGGGATACTTGTAAGCTTCAAATATCAGCTCACAAAGTGTCGACAAAGTGAAACAATTTGGATATGAGGCGGTAGAAGTGTCATTATTCCTGGAGAGGGTGCCTCTATTACATCCTCAGGTGCCTCTTAACAGGATGGAGCCCGAGGATCCATAGATGTTGAGGTGGGTTGAGGCCATGGCTCATCACAAAGGTGGTGGAGGGACCATTGTGACCTATGGTCCCATGTTCTTCCACTGGATAAGAGGCCAATTTTGATGGTAGAGGACTACACATATACAGGGACTGATTTCAGGGGTGACTCAATTCTTCCATTTCTTGAGGACAACTAGTGGGACGATCGACGTAAGAAATATACTATATCATTATGTTTTTTTTATTATCCATTAGGAATGTAGAGGCAGAGGAGGAGATTTCAGAAATTGAAGACAACCTCCAAACTCTGATTAAGGAGGTTCCTGAAATTTCTACTTACGACCTTCCCAGGTCTTACCAATGCCACACTACAGTAGTATCAGGGTGTTTTGGGAGGCCGTTCTATTGAGTTGCTTGTGTTATTATGTGTTATCATGAGCATGAGGATTAGTCTAGATTGACTCCTATTTTTCATTGTATATATACTGAAAGCTTTGAAGCTTCATATTTTGACCTCTTGATGTACTAGAAACTTGATGGTTCTAGATTTTAGGTACACTGAAAGCTTATGGGTTCAGTTTTTGTCTCAACATTAGTTATATATATAATAAAATATTTTTACAGACATGTGTGTATATGTGTTGCATTATTTGCATGAATTGATACTTATATGTGTTTTATTTTTATGATCCTTTTACATGTGATCAAAATTAAAAATAAACATCAAACATGAGATAATTACCAATCCAAAACATAACTCACTAATGAATCTGCCAATGCGTTCAAATGTCTTGGGATGTGATGGTAGGAAACACACTCAAAAGACATCTCTAACAGTCAAGCCCTATGGAACATAGGAAGAAGTAATGGGTTACATATAGTATAGACCAGGTTCAATTGATGTACAACTAACTCTGAATCTAAATAAACCCTAATCTGATTCACATCACTTGTTAAAGATTCAGTTAACAACCCAATCAATGCATGGTACTCTATATCATTGTTTGCAATGGGACCTAAACAAGTTCCTCCCCATATTTTGATAGGACCTGCCAAGCAAAAAGAGAAATGACCCCTACCTATTTAACTAGTTCCCACCCGTGAGGTAAACCAAGAGTTGCCATTTGTGGCAAAGCGGTTATCAATTTTACCCGAGTCATGGAGTGAGGGGTACTTCCCTAATATGCAAGTCATTAGAAAACATTGGTGACTGAGTGAATCTTCTAAAAATTCAGGAAGCCGAACATACCTGGGGTCCATATCTATTTGCAGTTGATAAATTACAGATTTCCAGAGCCTCCACAGATCATTTACAGTGAACTGGAATATTTTTTTTGTTTTAGCTCCATTTCCATTGAAAATTCATTATAACCCCCGCAATTCCATTCTACATATTTCCTTCCTTGAGGACCCTATCCAAAATTCCATTTCTCGAAGCCCAAAATTCCACATTTTTCTATTTTTAGGGTTTTCCATAATGTTTTCGATTCTCACCCAATCGCCTTCATATTTTTCCACAATGTTCATTTCCCATTTCTGCTTCCTTGTCCCTCTATGAAATTTTTTCTCATTCTTTCACCCCACTTCTGAAATTCGCATTTTCTACATCCCTGTCCCTTAGAAAGAATCCAAAACCTAGTCAAACCTCAATTACCCAGCCGAGCTTTTCCCAACTCAAAATTTTCCTTTTCTAAAAACCTTTTTGTTTTTGTTTTTATACCCATTTCCCAAAAAAAAAATCCTAGTTATGGTTGTCACTCGCATAGGAGGAAATAAAGAAATAAAATAAGAACTTGGTACCCTAAAGACCAAACTCCAAGATCTGGATGAAACAATTCTTGGCCTCCATATTCAACATTCATCCATGAGAAACCAATGACAACCTGTTTCTTCTGTAGACACTGGGTTCTCTTCTTCAAGCAATTTTCGTGGGACAAATATTGATTTTCCTCACTTCAATGGTGTTGATCTGACTAGATGTATTTACAGCAGAACAATATTTCAGACTACAGAACACTTTTGATGTCAATAAAGTCCCACTTGCATCTTTTCATTTGGAACATGAAGCCCTTCAATGGTTTTGTTGGTACATGAAGGCTCATGTAGAGCCAAACTGGAAAAAAAAATTCCAACTCCTTTTGCAATGATTTGGCCCTAGTTCTTTTCATGACTTCATAAGAGCACTCACCAAACTTCACAAAACTAGCACTGTGAGGGATTTCCAGACAGAATTTGAGAAACTGGCCAATCACATAGAAATATTTTCTAATGCATTTTATTGGAGTTTTTTTATCAGAGGTATGAAGGATGAAATCCAATATGAGGTTAAAATTTTATGTCCCAACACAATTATGGAATCCCTAGGGTTGGCTAAGTTGGTGGACGGCAAGATCATGGCTTAAAAACGCTCCAAATCCACTTTTGTTCCATTTAGAAATATGCTTCCCCAAATACCTCCAATCCCACCATCTCCTAGAACCAATCCTATCAAGCATTTTTCTGAAGCTGAGATGTGGACACATAGAGAAAAAGGGATTTGTTATAATTGTAACGAGAAATTGACCAGGGGATATTGATGCACTGAGAAAAATATCTATCTCTTGGATTTGGATTCTCTGCCTGCATATGAAATTTATCATGATGCTTAGGATCCAGTAGATGATGAGGATGAAATTTAGTCACTTCCTTTTGACCCTCATACTCAATAATACCATCTAGATATATATCTCCATGCATTACCCGGAGTCACCACCCCACAAACCATGTGGGTCAAGGGTTTCTTCAAAAATCTCCCTCTTACAATACTCATTGATTATGGTAGTACTCATAACTTCATTGACCCCATGATCACCAAACAAGATGATTCTTTTTCCCATCCTTGCTCCAGCTTTGAAGTCATGATTTCCAATGGGGGCACCTTACCTTGCAAAATAAAGTGTCGTAATGTGCGAATCTCTATTGGATATTATAACTTGTGTTCTAACATGTTTTCCTTGCCCTTACGCAAATGCAATGTGGTTTTGGGAACTATGGTTACATGCACTTGGAGCCATTTTATGGTATTTTGTTGAACTTTGGATGCATTTTTCCATCAATGGGAAAAAAACACACATTGAATGGATTACAACCAGGATCTCGAAGCATCATTAATTCACATCGCATGGAAAATATCCTTAAGAAGAATTCACATGGTGTCATCGCTCAACTCCATTTCATTCAAATGCAACCTTCAACGGTCACAACTTGTCCCTTGGATATACAACAAATTTTGGATCGATATGCATGTGTTTTTGCTGATCCAGTGGGATTTCCACCTTCAAGACTAGAGGACCATCGTATTTTGCTCCTTCTTAGAAGTGTCCCTCCCAACATTAGGCCCTATTGCTACTTGTTTCACCACAAGACAAATATTGAGATGCTTGTTTGGGACTTGCTGAAGCAAGGTATTATTCACCCTAGTACCAGTTCCTTCTCTTCACTAGTTCTTCTTATCCAAATTTTTTTTTGGTCATGGCACCTCTACATTGACTTTCAAGAACTTAATCACATCACAATAGACTCATAAGTTTCCAATTCCTATTGTTGATGAGCTTCATGGTGCTCATTTTTTATCCAAATTGGATCTTTGTTTTGGATATCACAAAATTCAGGTTCATGAGGATGATATCCCTAAACCATATTTCCACACACATGATGGACACTATAAGTTTTTGGTCATGCCATTTTTCCTCATGAATTCTGCTTCCACATTCTAGGCATCGATGAACAAAATATTCTGGCCCTACTTGCGGAACTTCATTCCAGTATTCTTTGATGATATCCTCATCTATAGTAAAACATGGGATGAGCATCTCCAACATATGGTTATTGTACTGCAACTTTTCTATGATCATCATCTCTGTACTAAATATTCTAAATGTATTTTTGGGCAGAAGGAATTAGAGTATCTTGGTAATATTGTTTTAGCACAAGGGTTTCTCGTAGATCGTGCCAAAATAGATGCCATGAAAAATTGGCTTCATCTTTAGACACTTAAGAGCATTCATGGGTTTTTGGGATTGGCTGGATACTACCACAATTTTGTCAAGGATAATGGCAAGATTACAGCTTCATTAACAAGTCTACTGAAAAATGAAGCTTTTACATTGACACATGCTACCGAGTGTGTATTTGAAAAATTGAAACAAGCTATGTGTACCACACCTGTTCTAGTTATGCCCAATTTTTCCAAGATATTCACTATTGAGAGTGTTGCTTACGAAAATGGACTAGGTCTTGTCCTCCTTCAATATGAACATCCCATTGCATACACCAGCAAATACCTTTCCTATAATAATTTATCCACCTCTATATATGAGAAGGAAATGATGGCTATTTTGCATGCAGTACAAAAGTGGAAGCCATACCTCTTAGGAAATCATTTCTGCATTAATATTGATCACCGGAGTTTGAAATATTTCCTGGAACAAAATGTATCATCCCAGAACAAAAAAAATGGGTTATGACTATGAGATCACTTACAGGAAGGGTAGGTACAATCTTGTGGCTGATTCTCTTTTTCGTACATTTGATGACCATGTTTTTCTTTCAGCTATTTCTATGCCTATTCCAAATTGTTTACAATTTGTTCAACAAGGATATGTCAATGACTCTTCATTACATGAACTCCTCCAATAGTTGGCTAGTAACCATTTTGTTGTATTGCATTACTCTTGGGATGGTTCTTTTATGAGATACAATGTCACGTCCCCATCCCTCAGACCGGCGAAGAGGATGCGACGAACACCAAGCATACGGGCAAATATCCCCATGAAAAATAAGAACAGTTATCAATGCTGAAATAAAATGCTTAACAGAATGCATAACAGGAATGCTAAGATGCGTAATCCATCATAACATAATGCATAATTCATCAATCATACATCAGAAGCAACATGTACCTTCTAGCATTCATATGTTCATTATAATTCATAAAACGATAGATTAAATTGCAGAGATAACACGGTCAAGATTACTTATCTTTTTGATGAAGAGTTTACCCCGCAACCAGCTACATCGCTGCAACGTTCCACCCAACCATAGGCCAACGTGCTCATCAATCTCTCAGCAACACTGCCACACCCGAGCTGTGCATGATTCCTCCAAGGATAAGGGTCAATGCAGGCTTACACATAGCCGAAAGACACAATCAGCAAACCAACACCACTGGGTTTACCAAGCCATCAATAGATCGGCCAAGTTAGCACAGTCCAAAGGACAACCACTGCATACCAGCAGCAAAACAACCCTTCACAGCCTTGTGAAGAAGTAAAGATGACCAAGGATAATCCCAAACAAATGATGAGCACAGCTCAAGCCCACAAGGCAACACAGAGTTGTTCTTGGCCCTATCGTGGCCAAAACAACTCGGCTGCAACCCCAAAACCAGGGTACTGCAGTAGCCACAAACACATAATGAATGAGAGCAGTAATCCACAGTCCCAAAACAGGGAAGCTCAGCCAACAGATTGGAAATCAACAGTGGCCCAAAACGAAATTGAACACCATAACCAACAAAACGTGGGGAAGACAACAGCCCCAAAACACAAGCAGTGAGCACGGCTCACAATGTGGGAGAGCGACCCCAAATAGTATTTGCGTGAGGGAACTTGCACCAGACCACAAAACACAGAGGAAAACATACTCAATTCTACTCTGTAGAAAACGTGAATGGCCACTGAAAGGTAGCTCCTCTCCTAGCTGCGTGAGATCCGGTAGAACCATTGCCTGTGTGTGAGGAAAATAGACCCGACCTCTGCATGAGGATCCCCTGAACAGAGATTGCACACCCTCCTCACTCAGCCCCGCGTGAGGAGATGATCCCACCGTGAACCGACCAGTGCGTGAGGGAACTTAGTCGACCTTCTGCTATGTGCGTCCCTACGTTGGGAGTGAACCGGCGTGAGGAAGCCAAACCTCCTCTGCACGTGGATGATCAACAGAACGTGAGGAACCAATAGACCATCCCCCCAAACAGAGTCATGGGAGAGTGGAGTGAAGGCAGTCGTGGGTGGAGTGTACGTGTGGGTGAGGACTGACAGTCCTGCCACCCCACTCCCAAAAGTAATAACTGTCTCAACCACCAACCATAACTGCCCCCAACAACAAAACAAAGTCATTGAAGAGGTTGGTGAAACAAGAAAGGTGGAAAAACAAACAAGGTGGCAACACATGGGTTTTTCCCCCATAAACCAAGGTTTGACATCCCCCACCCCTTATCCTTTGGAACCATGCCCTTTTCATTCAACGTTGCACTGCCGTAGCTAGTTGTGGTTTTAGTTTTAATTGATGTGTGTATTTACATGATACCGAATTATAATGTGCCAAATGGCATGATAAACCATCGGCAACTATCCCCATTGCCGAAACACACATACAACCAAATTGATGGTGGGGCTTTTTCCTTGAGCTCCTCACCACGATTAATTACAATATATACATCATGCAAATGGGGTAAAAACTGGGGACATTACATTCCCCTCCCCCTTGGAGTAACACCATCCTCAGTGTTCCATTACATATATATACAATACATATATAATTGCACATCAAAATTTCAAAATTGCAGATCTGTCCCACGTTCAATCATTTATGTTGAACGTTCAAGACCAAGCCCCTCGACTTCCATGGACTTCTCCTGCTAGTTCTTAGCTTCCAGCTGATATCGAAGTCTAGGAACTTTGTGGCTATTGCCTTCATCATGTTCCCTCATTAGGCAGTCCCGGCGTAAATGATGTCCTCTGCATCTCCAGCATCTCACTGGCTGCTTCATCTTTACCTGCTCAATTTCCTTTGAGTTTTCATGCCTGGACCATTTCCTATCGAGTCGCTTGGACAATTGTCCCGTTGCTGATCCACCTTCCTTTCCTTTTCCAATTGCTCCCAGAAGGCTTTTCACCTCCCTTTGCAAACCAATAGAGTCTTGCAAAATCTGGTGGTTCATCTCATTCTGCCTTCTCTGTATCTTGAGCATCTCCCCAAGATTCTCTTGGGTCTTGGCAATCATTTGAAGGAGACTTCCAGCTAAGTCCAACAACTTTTGATCTGCTGCCATATTCAATGTGCACCACCTGGTTTCACTTTTCTCACCTATGAAATGCACCATTGAAATTTTATCAGACCAAGCATAATATAGACATTAAAATCAGTCAGTTAATTACCCAATTGGCATGATAGTCCAAGCCTCATCAAGGAGACTTTCATATTTTTCATGCCTTCCCAACAGGCACACGAGCTCATTCATGTCCATCCTTGGGCAAGGAATTAACCATTCCAGCATTCACAATTTACTTTAAGCAAATACACACATTTCATTTCAATCATACATGCATTAAACAATCCTTTGTTTTCACAATGCATAAATGTATATGTATATATATAATCAAAAGGCAAGAGAGAGCAGTAAGAGTTTTTCCCCTCTTTATTTTGTTCCATCCTGGAACCCACACCATCACTGTGTCTTTTCATGCTCTCAGCCTCTTCCACTTCACCATGAATGCTGGACCAATCCTTCTTGGTCATGACACTTAGTGTCTTTGGTCTATTCCAAACCTCTAAACCATGGAGTCTCTCCACATGGTTTGTCTCGGCTTCTAGGACTCCCCCGTCTTACTAGCACCTTTTTCATTACCACTCAACCCGAGCTTTCCAGGACAGTCACATGTCCACATGCATCTCTAGGATGCTCTCATAGTCCTCGCTTCCAACGACACCTATATCCAAACATTGAATGAATTCACATGTTTAGTTTATTCTCATCGATTTTATCTCTAGAACAAGAGCTTAAAACATCCTAACCAAATCATATACACATGTATATTCATAAGCAAAATAATCCAATACTTATATGTATTGTGCGTTTCCTCGTTCGTCCACAAGATCCTGCTTCGCTTTGCAAGCTTTGGGATCGCCTATGGACTTAGATGTTAGGTCAGCACGCCGACTGCTCCACAACATCAATTTTTTTTCAAATGTCCAACCAGTACATCCTTATGTCGACTGGGCTTGGAACTTTATCATGACCGTTTCCAGGTCTAGGATCTACTATGGATCCTTAGGCATATCACAGCCCATCATACACTTATATCAACAATAACACATACACTTATACCAACCATACACTTATACCACCATACACTTATATCAACAATACGCTTATACCAACATACACTTATACCAACCATTTACCTTTACCTTTACCTTTAGCCTATTAACACAAGCAACACAAGCAACACAAGCAAACTCATCAGCATTATTGCTCTAAAAATTGTAATCACATTTCATATCATTCACTATCAAGTATTGAGACACCAGGAGTACGTCCACTCCCTAGAGTGTAATCAATATTGAAAACCCTTTCATGATCCAACATCGAAAAAGTGTGCACCCATTCCCGGTGTGTGCCATGCAGGCCCTATGCATACTCAAGCAATCGGTCATAATGGATATTAAATCAAAACATGTTCTGCATATGGAATTTAATAATTAAACATGCATATTCTTAGCAAGGGTCACATAACACTTATCCATTTTCCGTCACAGTATGCCTTTGTTAAGGAGGAATGGAGGCTCCTTTCCTGAGTTAACAGTCCCTCAGTTAGCCACCCCAATCTCCTTTTTATATTTCACATTCGCACATGTCTTACCAACATAACCCATACCATCTCACTCATGTTATTTACCAAACATGCAGTGCAGATGAGACATTTCAAAATGTCTAATGGCGTTTCACCTGAAACCCATTTTCAAGGGAAAACCTTCCCATGACGTTTGGCTCTTGCAGGTCATCACACATGATCTTCCTGCAGTGTGTACCCCTGACACATTCATCAAATAGCCAAACAGTCAATCATTACCTGATACTACAATCCAAATTGATTGTTCCATAACCAAGCAATGACATTAGAAATCAAATTCATTAGGAATTTGCAATTCTATCTACTGCAGAAATTGACTTGTTCAGTTGTGGGTTTCTTGTAAGCAGCATTACTATGCCCATTATAATTTATGCTTACTAACATAATATAAATACCCACTTACCATGTGTCTTCCTGACACAATCTTACACAAGCCAACAATGATTAGTAGTCATCAGCAATTCCTTAAATTCGAAATTCACAATTCAAATTTAATAAGCTTTTTCACATGGTAGATTCTGGCATTGGTCAGGGTCTTACCTCTCACTGCCATGCCCGAAATAATCTACCTGAAACATGAGCTTCAATCAACCAAACACTTGGTAACTTTGGATGCATATAACCTTTTCATTGCTACAACCATCATTGAAGCATTTTCAGAATTTATAAAAAGAATTCAAATACTCCCAGCTGTTAGTCACATCAGTGTTTATCAAATCTCATTTACTTCATGCAATCATTATCATATTAACATTGCAAGGTGTAGTCATATCATTCATGCAATTAAATGAAGTGTTTAGATACTCCTTACTTCACAAGCGTATCATTCATACCACCTTGCTCTTCCACATAGCATTTCTAGTAGCTAATTGATCATGACTATCCTGCATTCATAACAACCCTTGAAATGATTCCTGAATTGCCATCAATTCATCATTTCAGTCATTAGTTATTCATAATATCACATGCATTTATCTCAATGCATTCAACATGCCATGGCCTAGCCATGTCCACTTCACACAGGATGCATTACTATAATTAATATCATCAACATATATAGGTATGACACCTTTCTATATTCCAAGATTCTCATGGTATGAGGTCTCTTACCTTGACCAATCCATGGAATTTGTCATAAGCAAACTCTTACCTGCATGGGTCGTACTTACACCCTTAACATGACCAATTTGGTTGGTCCTTTGCAGGAGGTTGTGGAATTTTTCTCACCAACTTTTTCTATGGACTTGTTGCTTTATCCCTTTCTCCATAGGGTTGCCGGTCTCATTCATCAGCTTCAGCAACATATTCATCCGGGTCCATGTCATCGTTGGTTTTCCCACTAATGCCAACATCAAAGAATGATTATCATTAGTGGTTCATTATAAACGTAAAATCTTTAATATCCTATGTATACGATACATATCCTTATGCATTTCAAGCATGAAACTCAAGAATGTAGTCATAATCAGCAAGACGGGGTTTTAAGGAAACTTTCCTTTTCAAGTCTTTCATCCTGGCATGGAATTACTCTTCCATATAGCAGCTGATTGACTTCATAGTCCTTGCTACCCCTGGGCATGAAACTGTCCAGATTTGTCCATTTGATAGCAGCGGCCATCATTAGCACTTTGTTGCTTCATGCTCAGATTCTGGTGACTTTCCCATGTTCCCTACTGGATAATCTTTCCAACACCTATCCACATGCTTCATTCCGACCTCGGATATGAAAACCACACCACTTCTAAGAATGAAGACTTTCACCCGTTTTAGGAAAAACACACAACTGTATTCAGGTCTGGAATGTTAACTTTAGCCATTTGTAGGAGCAAGTCTAGGAAGATTCAGGAAAACCTTTCTATTGGGCGAAGTCAGTGCATACAATGAGGAACACTCATTAACTTGCGGATCTCATTTTTGATGCACCGTCCATCCTTTTTTGAATTCTGGGTTCGACTAATTTGCCCAAAACATAAAATTCTCTTTTCACAAGAATGACTGTCTCAGGGGACGATGGGGGTCAAGGGGGCTTGCCCCCTTGTGGCTTCCACTGCAGGGCGGGTCGAGGGCAGCGCCCTCGTTTTTCTTTTTTTATTTTTATTTTTGTAAATCATTGGTTTTCGCACAATCTGGCGCATTAGATCGCTGCCACTTTCTCCTTTTCATCCCATGAAAATCAACTGAAGAATCGCTGAAAATTCCACTAAAAAATTGTCAAAATACGCTAAGAAATCCCACGAAAAATTCAAAATTTCCTCTGCAGCATTGGCTCCCGAAACAATCAACTGTTCCACAGAATCGGCTCTCGGACAACTAACCGTTCCGCAGAATCGGCTCCCGGAACCACTAGTCGTTCCGACGTTTCGGCGGTCTTTCCACATCGGAAGGCTAGTGCCTTTTGCTTCTGTAATGGCGGCACACGAACCACTTTCTCTTCCGATTGGTAGCTATTTACTTGGAACAATTTTAAACTTTTCTGCGGCGTCAGCTATCTTTCTCATCGGAAGGCTAGCGCCTTTGGCTTCTGCAGTGGCGGCACACCAAGACGAACTCCCTCCGACGGCGGCTCCCTTTACTTATAGAAATTTTTAACTTTCTTGCGGCGTTGGTGGTATTTTTTGTCAGAATACTTAGTGCTTTTGGATTTCGCAACGGCGGGCGCACAAGCACTTTCTTCCTCCGATAGTCAACGATTTCAAGCCCTTAACCTCCTTGACGACGTCGACGATGGGAGGACTTTTCCGTCGGGTGCGTAGTTGCTTCGCCATCCGCAACGGTGAAAGTCCATTCCACTAGATCTTCCGCTACATCTGAAGTTCACTTCAATAACTCTTTCGCAACGGCAGAAGTCCACTTCATTAACTCTTCCGCAACGATGGAAGTCCACTTTGCTAACTCTTCCGCAACGGTGGAAGTCCACTTCATTAACTCTTCCGCAACGGCGGAAGTTAATTCCGCTAATTGTTCCGATTGGGGAACACGTAGACAAATTTTTCAAAAATTTGTCTTTCTTCTTTCCACCAAATATAACACCTGTCAGCGGTCGGGACCATTTTCTGTCGGATGCTTAATCGCTTCTTCATCCGCAACGGCGAGCGTCGATCCACTATTTTCTTCCGACGGACACCGGACACTTAGAAATTTTCCAAAATTTTTCCCTCCGACTGTGCTCCATCGGACGTGCTTCTGTCTAGCCTTCTGCAACGGTGGAAGTTCGTTTCACTAATCCTTCCTCCACAGCGGAAGTAAATTCCGTTAACTCTTCCGACTGCTCAACACTTAGAATAATTCTTGGATTTTTACAGTCATTCAATTCTGATCCTTGCTGGGCAGAAGGAAATGCTGCTTCTGTCACTGTACCTTGGTGGTCCATTCAGGCCCATGCTGCAACATGAGCTCTGATACCACTCTGTCACGTCCCCATCCCTCAGACCGACGAAGAGGACGCGACGGACACCAAGCATACGGGCAAACAACCCCATGAAAAATAAGAACAGTTATCAATGCTGAAATAAAAGGCTTAACAGAATGCATAACAGGAATGCTAAGATGCATAATCCATCATAACAGAATGCATAATTCATCAATCATACAGTGGAAGCAACATGTACCTTCCAGCATTCATATGTTCATTATAATTCATAAAACGATAGATTCAATTGTAGAGATAACACGATCAAGATTACTTATCTTTTTGATGAAGAGTTTACCCCGCAACCAGCTACGTCGCCGCAACGTTCCACCCAACCATAGGCCAGCGTGATCATCAATCTCTCAACAACACTGCCACCCCCAAGCTGGGCATGATTCCTCCAAGGATAAGGGTCAATGCAGGCTTACACATAGCCGAGGGACACAATTAGCAAACCAACACCACTGGGTTTACCAAGCCATTAACAGATCGGCCAAGCTAGCACAGTCCAAAGGACAACCACTGCATACCAGCAGCAAAACAACCCTTCATAGCCCTGTGAAGAAGCAAAGACGACCAGGGATAATCCCAAACAAACGATGAGCATAGCTCAAGCCCACAAGGCAACACAGAGTTGTTCTTGGCCCTACTGTGGCCAAAACAACTCGACTGCAACCACAAAACCAAGGTACTCCAGCAGCCACAAACACACAATGAATGATAGAAGCAATCCACAGTCCCAAAACAGGGAAGCTCAGCCAACAGATTGGAAATCAATAGTGGCCCAAAATGAAATTGACCACCACAACCAACAAAACGTGGGGAAGACAACAGCCCCAAAACACAAGCAGTGAGCACGGCTCACAATGTGGGAGAGCGACCCCAAATAGTCTGTGCGTGAAGGAACTTGCACCAGACCACAAAACACAGAGGAAAACATACCCGATTCCACTTTGTAGAAAACGTGAATGGCCACTGAAAGGCAGCTCCTCTCTTAGCTGCGTGAGATCCGGCAGAACCACTGCCTGTGCGTGAGGAAAATAGGCCCGACCTCTGCATGAGGATCCCCCGAACAGAGATCGCACACCCTCCTCACTCAGCCCCACGTGAGGAGATGATCCCACCGTGAACTGACCAGCACGTGAGGGAACTTAGTCGACCTTCTGCTACACGCGTCCCTACGTTGGGAGTGAACCGGCGTGAGGAAGCCGAACCTCCTCTGTGCGTGGATGATCAGCAGAACGTGAGGAACCAATAGACCATCCCCCCGAACGGAGTCGTGGGAGAGTGGAGTGAAGGCAGTCGTGGGTGGAGTGTACTTGTGGGTGAGGACTGACAGTCCAGCCACCCCACTCCCAAAAGCAATAACTGCCTCAACCACTAGCCATAACTGCCCCCAACAACAAAACCAAGTCATTGAAGAGGTTGGTCAAACAAGAAAGGTGGAAAAACAAACAAGGTGGCAACACATGGGTTTTCCCCCCATAAACCAAGGTTTGACATCCCCCACCCCTTATCCTTTGGAACCATGCCCTTTTCATTCAACGTTGCACTGCCGTAGCTGGTTGTGATTTTAGTTTTAATTGATGTGCTGTAACGTCCCCGACCCTTCGACCGGCGAAGAGGACACTACCATGGAGTTGACCATCCGGGCTACCAGCCCCATGAACATGTGCATTCATAAAAATTGCTGAATTAAAATGCTTGAACTAAAACATGCATATATAGTTATTTATCATACACAGCAGAAGTAACATACATTCATAAAAGCATTCAACATGTTCATCATGATCATTAACAGTAAATAGGATTGCAATAGTAAAATAGACAAGATTACTTATCTTTATAAAGAAATCATCTCGCAACCAGCTATGTCGCTGCAATGTTCCACCCAACCATAGGATAGCATGCTCCTAGATCTCTCAGCAATGTTGCCACCCCCGAGATGGGCATGAATCCACAAGGAATAAGGAACTGACAGGCTTACACATAGAAAAAGGGTAACAAAACCACAAGAGTACACAGTTTAGCCAAGCCAACACAGTTGGTTTTATCAGGAGAACAACAGATCGGCCAAGCCAACAGAGTTGGGTTTATCAGGCCATCCAGGAGCTGGGAAAGGCTAATGCTAAGCTGGTGAGCTCACTGAAGAGCTGCAGACACCAACACTAGAGCCAGCCTGGATTCTAGAACATCCACACACACCCAACACAAGGAAGTCAGTCCCTTCTCTGCAACATAGTCCCTTGGACCCTGATATTCCCTCCAGTGCTCTTCAGGGGTTGTGGAGAATAAATCCAACTCAATAGCTCTGTCCGTGTGGTTCTCAACCCACCAGGTTTTTCAAGCACCTCAGGACATCATTCACCAACCCAAAAAAAAGTCCAGGGACAAATCCTATGAACCTACAATGATCCAACCTTCAATACTATCGATGGGAAACTTACACAGATCAGAAAATGATCAAAATTCATGGCCAACATACACAGTTTGAGGTGGATTCATAGGAAGAATCACCCCTGATCCCATCAATCCGTGGAAAAGCAATCCCAATAATTTCCACTGCGATCCGAATGGGGAACAAAACAATCCACAGTCCCATGCATGGAGACAAAAGTTAGTTCTTTGTGTGGATAAAAGAAACGAATTGTAGACTGGCAATTAGCGTGAGAGAGAGGAGGCGAACCCCCACACAACGGTTGGTAAAACGTTTTATTCCCCCGTCCTGCATGAGGAAGACGAATGGCCAAGATCCAAGGGAGTAGCAAGAAACGATTCCCACGTCGTGGAGAGGAGAGCAAGCGTGGCATGGAAATGGCCTTCTTGCCAGCCAATCGCTGCCTCAACCAACAAAAGAAAAATAACCAAGGGAGGTGGTGACACATAATTTTCTCTCATGACTCCACGTTCCACATTCACGTCCCCCTTTCCTTATCCTTTGGAATCATGCCCCTTCTCAATTTAGTTGCCGCAAACATAGCTAGTTGAGTTGTTTTAATTATAAAAAAAAATGTTTACATGATGCCGTAATTAAATATATGCCGCATGTCCCAATATACCATCGGTGACCATTCCTAATCAGAAACACAACATAACCAAATCTTATGGTGGGGCCTTGGCCTTGAGCTCTGCACCAAGATTATTTACAACATATGTATCTTATTTATTTTAATGTGAGCAGGGATTAAAACTGGGGTATTACATTCCTCTCCCCGTTAAATAGCACTGTCCTCAGTGCTTTACAAAATTTGAACAAAAAGCTACACTGGTACTGCCTCAGTGTTCTGCAGGATTGAACAAAAATGGATGTGCCAATCGCATGGCATCCTACAGCTCCCACGTAGCCTCTTCAGGTCCGTAATGCTCCCACTGCACCTTTACCTGCCCTATGGCTCGGTTCCGGAGCATTGTGACCTTCCTGTTGAGGATGCGCATTGGCTCGATTTGGAATTCTCCCTCGGGTTCCACCTGAATCACATCCCAATTTATCACATGGTTAGGATCATGTACATATTTCTTAAGCAAAGAAACATGAAAAACATTATGAGCTCTAGTATTAGCAGGAAATGCAAGTCTATATGCAACAGGCCCCATCCTTTCAAGTACTTCAAATGGCCCACAATATCTAGGTGAAAACTTGGCACAACTTCCAAGCTTCAAGGAACTTTTATTTTCCCTCACTCTAAGGTAAACATGATCCCCAACACTGAACTCCCTGTTCACCCTATGCCTATCTGCATAGCTTTTCTGTCTGTCCTGTGCTGCTTTCAGATTCTGCCTGATCTTTACAACCTCTTGCTCCATTTCCTTGAGCAATTATGGTCCAAGCACAATCATGTTCACTGGATTATCCCAAGTCACTGGTGTCCTACACCTTCTTCTATACAAAGCTTCATACGGACTCATCCCCAAGGATGCCTGTTGTCCATTGTTATAAGCAAACTCTACCAAGTGCAAGAAATATTCCCACTTGGTTGGTTTGTCCATCACATACATGCGAAGCATATATTCAAGCACTTGATTCACTCTCTCTGTCTGCCCATCTGTCTGAGGATGGTATGCAGTGCTAAAGTTTAACTTTGTCCCCAAATCTCCAAACAATCCCTTCCAAAAATTGGAAGTGAACTTGACATCTCTGTCAAAGACTATAGCCTTCGACAATCCATGCAATTTGAATATCTCCTTCATGAAGATATTTGCAATGTCATCCATCTTATGCGTAGACTTAATTGGTATAAAATGCGCTGCCTTTGTCAACTTGTCTACCACAACCATGATGGAATCATGTTGTCTCCAAGTCATCGGCAATCCTGTAATAAAATACATGGAAATAACTTCCCATTTCCACTCCAGAACTGGCAAAGGCTGCAACAAGCTTGCTAGATGTTGATGCTCAACCTTTACCTGTTGACATTTCATGCACCTTGAAATGTACTCAGCCATATCCCTTTTCATTCCTGGCCAAAAATACTGCTTCCTAGTTGTAGCAATTGTCTTCTGATATCCTGGGTGACCAGAATACGGAGCTTAATGGATTTCATCCATAACAACTCTCCTCAAATCTGCTACATCTGGAATATAAATTCTACCTTTAAAAGTGAGAATCCCATCTTCTTCCAATTTATATCCCTCATACCTCTTCTCAAGACCTTGCTGCTGCAATTTGTCTTTTACTTGTTCATACAATTCATCTTTAGCAACCTGATTAACAATCTGCTGCCTCAAATATGATTGGCAAATACTAAGGGATGCCACATGCATTTCCTGTACCTTCCTGCTGAGTGCATCAGCTACCTTGTTTTCCTTTCCCTTTATGTGCTTGATTTCAAAATCAAACTCACATAAAAATTCCAGCCACCTTGCTTGCCTAGCATTCAGAGTAGGCTGGTCAAACAGATACTTCAATCCACAGTGATCTGTTCTGAGCTCAAATCTTCTGCCCATCAAGTAATGTCTCCACATCTTGAGAGCATGTACTATGTCTGCAAGCTCTAGATCATGAGTGGCATAGTTCTTCTCATGTTCCTTCAGCTTTCTTGACTCATAACATATCACGTGGTTGTCTTGCATAAGGACTCCTCCAAGCCCTTGTCCGCATGCATCGGTACACACCACAAAATATTTCTCTGGATCTGCAACCTTCAACACTGGTGCACTGGTGAGAAGACTCTTCAACTGCTGGAAGATTTCTTCACACCTCGATGTCCATTCGAACTTCATCCCCTTCTTTTGCAAAGAAGTGATGGTGTGCGCAACTTTGGAGAATCCTTCAACGAATCTTTGATAGTATCCTGCAAGTCCCATGAAAGATCTTATATTTGTCACATTTCTTGGAGTAGGCCAATTCGTAATGGCTTCAATCTTTTCAAGGTCCACAGATATACCCTCTTCTGAGATAATGTGGCCCAAGTACTGAATTCTATCTCTATAAAAGTCACACTTGCTCAGTTTTGCATACAGCTGATGCTCCATGAGCAATTTCAATGTCAATCTCAAATTCTCTTCATGTTCTTCCTCATTCTTAGAATAAACAAGAATGTCATCAAGGAAAACAAGAACAAACTTGTCCAAATATTTGCTGAAGACACTGTTCATAAGGCACATAAATGTAGCTGGTGCATTTGTGAGACTAAATGGTACCACCACAAACTCATAATGTCCATACCTTGTCCTGAAGGCTATTTTATGAATGTCTTCATCCTTGATTCTTACTTGATGGTAACCAGACCTCAAGTAAATCTTGGAAAATACCTTTTCTCCCCTCATTTGATCAAAGAGATCATCAATCCTAGGCAAAGGATATTTATTCTTTACAGTAACCTTGTTGAATTGTCTGTAGTCAATACATAACCTAAGTGTACCATCTTTCTTCTTTACAAACCGAACTAGTGCTCCCCAAGGAGACACACTCGGCCAGATATACTTCTTTTCCAACAACTCTTGCAGTTTCATTTTCAATTCTAGCATCTCCGGTGTACTCATCCTGTAGGGTGCCTTGGACACCGGTGCTGATCCTGGCACAAGTTCAATAGTGAAATCAATGTCCCTCTTTAGAGGAAGCCTTGGAATCTCATCAGGAAACACATCCCTGAATTCCTGTAACACCTGATAGTCCTCCAACCTCGGAGTTTCATCACCTGTTTCCTCCAAAATATGAGCTGCATACAACTGGCAACCCTTCCTACAGAACTTTTTTAACTGCATTGCTGAAACCTGCCGTACTGAAATCACCTTTGGAATTCCTTTCACAACTACTAGTTTCCCTTCTTCATTCATGCATTCAAAAGTCTTATTGTAACAGTCAAGCTTCACCCTGTGAGCTTCTAACCAATCCATTCCAATGAGAACATCATAGGAACCAAGCGGTAGAATATTCAGATCTACACAGGTGATCAATCCATTCATGACCAATGGACATTTCTCTACCACTTCACTGACTTTTCTCTTAGTTCCAGTGGCTAGCTGAACTAACCAAGACTTCCTATGATTTACCTTCTTAAAAGCACAAATCTCCACTACTCTAGGGGTAATGTAACTATGCGTAGAACCAGGGTCAATCAAAATAGAAACAGATTGCTCAACAATCTTACCTGCTACTTCAACCACAGTGGACTGGTGATCTGCCTGGCGGTCCTCTAGTGCTGCATAAATCCTAGGGATTGCCCTTGCTACCTGACCCACTGTTTCTGCTTCTTGAACGTTGTAAGCTAGCCTTGCACTCTCATTCTCGAGTGGATAGTTTCTACGCAAGTGGGGTCCTTCACATTTCCAACATTTGAGTGGACCTTTATTCGGATGTGGCTCTCTAGGCTTTCCACCTGTCACTCCAACTGGATCATTCGCGGCTTGGGATGGCTGCTTCTGTTGATTCCTGAATCTAGAAGGTTTGAAATCTTTCTTTCTTTGGTCCAACTTTTCGTTCTTCTTGTCCTTCCATGCCTTCTCGTAATCAGGTTTTCCTTTACTTTGCTCATAGCAATACTTAATTTTCGTATTGCTTCTTCAAGAGTTCTTGGTTCATAAAACTCAATTCTATCTTTGTAATACTGAGGTAATCCACTCAGAAAATGCTGGACTTTCATTTTTTCATCTCTGATGTACTAGACATACCTCAACAGCTCCAAAAGTTTATTTGCATACTCATCCATGGTTTTCTGTCCCAATCTTAGCTCATGGAACTCCTTGATCTTGTCATCATAGTACCTGTCAGAGAGGTATTTCTGCCTAAAATACTTCTTGAACTGTTTCCACTTAAGTTTCCTTTCACTGATCCTTTTTACCTGCTTGAAGTGTTCCCACCAAATGGATGCCCTTCCATTCAGATTGAATATGGCAACTCATGCCTTCATGTTTCCTGAATAATCCTGCACCTGAAAGTACTTCTTTATTTCAAGAAGCCAAGCCTCATCTTCTTGTCCTGTCTTTATTTCGCCATCAAATGTAGGAGCTTTAGCTTTCCTAAACTCATCTCGAGAACGATCCCTAAGGTGCCTTCTTCTTTTCCTTTTATGAGGAGAAGAGCTTGTATCTCCACTTGATTCTTTGGAGTCAGATGATCCACTGGAAGTCCTTCTCCTTCTCCTAGTGCTTCTCTTACTGCCTTATGGTCTTGATGTACCTCGTCTGGAATCTATCTTTTTCTGCAAGTCTATCAAACTTTCCAATATAGCAGCATTTAACTGATGCTGCTCTTCCTGGGCTTTTATTAAGCTTCTCATGGTGGCTGCAACATCTGACGGTGTCTCTTGGAATATCCTTCCATTGGACTCAATGTCATCATTCCTATTATGGAAATTTTCTCCCATGGAATCTTCTTCTTGCTCGTAAGAATCCTGAGCATCATACCCATCCTGGGATCTCATGACTGAACCACCACTTACTTATCAAATTGTACTACCTGGAATGCTGCTCTTGAAAGTGACTATGATTCTGCAAACGTGTTAATAACACAAATGTTAGATGCATAATATTGACATAAACCAGCATTACTTACCTTCTCTTGGAAAAATTATAAAATTACAATTTCCCAAATACTAGATATTTTCTTCTTTAAGGAACAACTATCTAAGGGGGATGACGGGAATCAAGGAGGCTTGCCCCCTTGTGGATTCCGCCACTACAGGGCGGGTCAAGGGAAGCGCCCTCGTTTTTTTTTTTTTTTTGCAAATCATTGGCTTTCATGCAATCTGGCGCATAAGATCGCGGCCACTTTTTCCTGTTCAGCCCATGAAAAATAGCTGCAAATCCCACTAAAAAAATATAGTCGAAATTCATTGAGAAATCCCACAGAAAAATTCAAAATTCCCTTGCACAGAATCGGATCTCATTTCCACTAACTGCCCACTGAATTGACTCTCTTTTCAACTCATCATTCTGCGGATTATAAACTCATCGGCTGTCAGAAGCTTTTGTGCTTCGGGTGGTTTAGTCATTTAGGAAGCCGCAACGACGGAACACGATCTTTGATCTTCTTCCGATTGGCAAACTTATTTTTGACTAGCATCGACAGTCGGAAATTTTCCCCATCGGAAGACTTAGTGATTTTGACTTCCGCAACTGCGGCTAACGGTTCACTTTCTTCTTTCGATTGGCAAATCGATTCTGTCCGGCATCGACAGTCTTTTCTCATCTGAAGGTTAGTGCTTTTGGCTTATGCAATGGCAGTGCACAAACCACTTTCTCTTCCGATTGGCGGCTGTTCACTTGAAACAATTTTTAAACTTCTCTTGTGGCGTCAGCTGTCTTTCTCGTCAGAAGACTTAGCGCTTTCACTTCCGCAACGGCGGACGCACGAACACTAATTTATTCCGGCGGCAGTCTTTTCACATCGAAATACTTATTGATTTCACTTCCGCAATGACGGACGCAAGAACACTATTTTCTTCCGACGACGCTCTTTACTTAGAAAAAATTTGAACTTTTCTTGCGGCGTCCGCTGTCTTTCTCATCGGCCGGCTAGTGTCTTTGGATTCCGCAATGGTGGAACATCAAACCATTATTTCTTCTGATTGGCGAATCAATTTCGAGCCTCAAACCTTTTTGATGGTGTCGACGATTGGAGGACTTTTCTGTCAGGTGGGAAGTTGCTTTGCCGTCCGCAACGGTGGACGCTCGATCAACTAAATCCACCAATGGTCGTCCAATCACTTAGAGAAATTTTCCCCGATTTCCTTCCAATGGCTCTCCATCGGCACGCTTTCGCCTAGAGCTTCCGCTACAGCGGAAGTCTTTCCTGCTAGTGGCCCGACCGCTCAACACTTAAACCATTTTTTTGAATTTTTGAACTTCACTGAATTTTGCTGGGCAGAAAGAAATACTGCTTTTGTCACTATCATTGCACCCTTCATGGCTCATGCAGGCCCATGCTGCAACCTGGCTCTGATACCACGCTGTAACGTCCCCGACCCTCCAACCGGCGAATAGGACGCTACCATGGAGTTAACCATTCGGGCTACCAGCCCCATGAACATGTGCATTCATAAAAATTGCTGAAGTAAAATGCTTGAACTAAAACATGCATATACAGTTATTTATCATACACAGCGGAAGTAACATACATTCATAAAAGCATTCAACATGTTCATCATGATCATTAATAGTAAATAGGATTGCAGTAGTAAAATAAACAAGATTACTTATCTTTATAAAGAAATCGTCTCGCAACTAGCTATGTCGCTGCAACGTTCCACCCAACCATAGGCTAGCATGCTCCTAGATCTCTCAGCAATGCTGCCACCCCCGAGCCGGGCATGAATCCACAAGGAATAAGGAACTGACAGGCTTACACATAGCAAAAGGGTAACAACACCACAAGAGTACACAGTTTAGCCAAGCCAACATGGTTGGTTTTATCAGGCGAACAACATATCAGCCAAGCCAATAGTGTTGGGTTTATCAGGCCATCTAGGAGTTGGGAAAGGCTAATGCTAAGCTAGTGAGCTCACTAAAGAGCTGCAGACACCAACACCAGAGCCAGCCTGGATTCTAGAACATCCACACACACCCAACACAAGGAATTCAGTCCCTTCTCTGCAACGCAGTCCCTCGGACCTTGATCTTCCCTCTAGTGCTCTTCAGGGGTTGTGGAGAAGAAATCCAGCTCAATATCTCTGTCCATGTGGTTCTCAACCCACCAGGTTTTTCAAGCACCTCAGGCCATCATTCACCAACCCAAAAAAAAGTCCAGGGACAAATCCGATGAACCCACAGCGATCCAACCTTCAATGCTATCGATGGGAAACTTACACAGATCGGAAAATGATAAAAATTCATGGCCAACATACACAGTTCGATGCAGATTCATAGGAAGAATCACCCCTGATCCCATCAATCCATGGAAAAGCAATCCCAATAATTTCCACTCCGATCCGAATGGTGAACAAAAAAATCCATAGTCCCATGCGTGGAGACAAAAGTTGGTTCTCTGTGTGGATAAAAGAAACGAATTGCAGACTGGAAATTAGTGTGAGAGAGAGGAGGCAAACCCCCACACAACGGTTGGTAAAACGTTTTATTCCCCCGTCTTGCATGAGGAATACGAACGGACAAGATCTGAGGGAGTGGGAAGAAACGATTCCCATGTCGTGGAGAGGAGAGCAAGCATGGCATGTCAACGGTCTTCTTGCCAGCCAATCGTTGCCTCAACCAACAAAAGAAAAATAACCAAGGAGATGGTGACACATAATTTTCTCTTGTGACTCCACGTTCCACATTCACGTCCCCCTTTCCTTATCCTTTGGAATCATGCCCCTTCTCAATTTAGTTGCCGCGAACATAGCTGGTTGAGTTGTTTTAATTAAAAAAAAAGTGTTTACATGATGCCATAATTAAATATATGCCACATGTCCCGATATACCATCGGTGACCATTCCTAATCAGAAACACAACATAACCAAATCTTATGGTGGGGCCTTGGCCTTGAGGTCCGCACCAAGATTATTTACAACATATGTATCTTATTTATTCTTTCTGCCGAATATAACACCTGTCGGCGGTTGGGACCATTTTCCATCGGACGCTTAATCGCTTCTTCATCCGCAACGGCGAGCGTCGATCCACTATTTTCTTCCGATATAGTTAATCGGGGCTGGGATGTCGAATGAGCCCATTAGAGATGAATACAATCCAGCCCCCAAGCTCTGAGCAGGCTTGGCCTGATCAACCAATGGTACATTGGAATCCTTAGACTCTAGACGGCCCTTTCGAGTAAAATCAAGTT